>VDFB02296368.1:0-14866 GCA_007258455.2 Sequoia sempervirens | reverse complement strand
TTTTATGTGTCATCCAATTTTAAATCATATACTACTTTCTTATCCTCTATACACACCAATATGTGTCCTTTGTCTTTTCTATAATTTTATATTGTTGCTTATTTTGATATGCATTTCATTTATACATGATACACGTTCATTTTTCCTTTCATTTGTTTAATGATTCTAATTTTTACTTGTCTCATACTTATCATGCTTACATACTTGTTAGTTCATGCTTCTCATTCTAGCATTTCTATGATAGAATGCTTATTATCTTCATGATACCTTTATCTTTTGAGCCTGATCTAAGTTCAATATATTATCATCACTTGATGTAACACTATCAATATACGAGTGCAATTACCATTTTATGCAATATCTTGATTAGATTTTACTTAGCTATCTTACAGGTTAATACAATTTTGCTACATATTATATGGATTTCAATGCTTTTATTTAACCTTTTACACTATATTTTCCTTTATGATTTTGCTATGCTTGATGCAACTTCATCATCATTGTCATTGTTAGTCTATGTGGTTACATGCTTGTCAACATATTTGAACACTTTGTGTTTCTAAGTTCCTCATCATTTGATATTATGCATATTCTTATCTTATGTTACATCTTTACATTCTCTATATCTGCAACACATCACTATTACTTTAGTATTCCTTATTTTCTTGCTACTAGTTGTTATATGTGATATTCACTACAACCTTCTATATTATCTCAGTGACATTAACATTATGATTTGTTATCTATTCTCCTTTAATTTCTCGTACACTATGTGTGGAACTAATTGAAGGTGGGATATACTATCACTAGTATCCCTATGATTGAGATTCCATGAATTGACTTATAGTGCACAAAAAATCATTAATGTACCTAGCTAGATCATGATCTCATTATACACCTTCAATCTAGTTGAGTTATACCACATTATTGCAATAAAGAAAATTGTGTCTTTTCACAATCAAGTAGAGTCACATTATAGGACCATATCAATTGTTTCATATTGTTATGCTACACCTTAGTGAATTTTTTTTGCATCACATTCTATATAGACATAATCTTTAACCCTTGTATTTATTTCTCAATTTCATGCAGTTAAATTAACTTGTTACTTATAACTATATCAATTGCACAATATAAACTATTCACTATATATATTTTCTCTCTTTCCTAAATTTTTATAAAATATTAATAAACGAAAAAAAAATTTAAAATTGATCGATTACTTAAATTAAATATATTTCTAAAATATATACACTTTAATTAGCCAATAGGTTATAGGTGAGAATTAACTGAAAGTTCCCATGGCCGATGCCTACCGGAGACTATTCCTACCGGATTCACCGAGACATGGTTGCTTTTTCCCGCGACGTGATTTTTATGCTGATTTCACTTCTTGACTCCGTGACGCTACTCCTTCAAGACCCGGGTATGTCCCCGCCAGGAGTATGGGTGAAAAATAAATGAATCATTCAGATCGAACACTGTACAAGCTACTCCCTGCGTACTGTGTTAATTTTACCTTGACTTTCGGGGTTTTGCGTGCGAGTTGAAGTAATGTCTGCGTGTACAGTTCGTCTACTTGTTTTGCAATTTGATCGCCTAAACTTGCAGAGGATGCCACTTGCAGTATGTGACGCGCAAAACATCTGGTTCAGCCAATCGATGGAGCACCGTTTAACTTAATGCAACCAGTACTGCATCCCTTGTGTCTGTATCCTCATAATTAACTCCATTAGTCTATTGGGGTCGGTCGTTTCTATATAAAAATCTCAATTCATATCGATAAAAATCGTACCAGCTGTAGCCTATGCACTGCATTAATTTTACCTGGACTTTTGGGGTTTTGCATGCGAGTTCAAATACCTTGGATCTCTGTGTATTCACTATTTGGCAATTTCCATTGCTTTTTCAAGCAGCCTTCTTTTGAATGAAATGGCAATGGCGGTTATGACAGGAGGAGAGCAAGGAAACATCAGAAGGGTGAAGGTAATTTCTACTTTTATGCTTCATGCACTATTTTAATTGAAACCCTTTCATTAGTACTCAATGGTTGCTAACCCTTTCTTGCTTTTACCAGTGGCGTTGGGTTATTTCTTTTAACTAAGAAGGGGTGAATCTTCAAGTTTCAAGCTACTTCACCGCGCGGTGCCTATTGCAATGCAAACTCTTTTATTTTAAGGCAATGTCTGTTAACACTCCATTCATTTTACCACTGGTGTTGAAGAAATTTTGCAGTTGAAATGAATGTCGCTTTCCAAGGTATTTTCTTATAGGCCCACTATTTGTAATTTTATTTTTGAAGTAAACTGTATATTGCAGTGACGTTAAATTATTCTGTCTCACCATTGTTTCTTATTTTTTTGATTTTGTGAATTTTTCTCCTTAAAACGAAAACTAAATTTGTGTATAATTTTTAGTTTATTTTTTTGATATGGCTTGCGAGATCTGGAGAGCACCATTTTTTGTGTTGCTTCTGACTAGATGGGTCATTTTGGGATCCGTTGGCTCTTGCGTTGCTGGGCGTCCTCTGCAAATTCAGGCTGAGATATCTACAACTTCCCAGGTTCCTTTCTTGCACTTACGAGTTAGCTTGTGTAGTCTTGCTCGTCATTCTTCAGTCGAATGTGTAGATGAGTCTTCTGTGTAGATGAGTCATTCTTTAGTCACTGGCTGCTGGAAATAGATCAAAACTTTGTGTTTTATTTTCTCTAGATCAATTTTATTCTAGATGTATATGTTCTGATCATACATTTTAATTATGCTTCTAAATAACCAACTAGCTTGAGATCATTCATTGTTCTTGGTTTTAATTTTTTTTAAATAATAATAATACAAATGAGATTTCAAGTTTATAGCTAAAGAAGATAAGGGAAATTCAAATTATGGAGTTACTACCCCTCAATCTGTCTTGAATTTGTTTCAGTAACAAAAAATTCAGGCCCTGTACTAGAGTTCTAATGAGCCTTAAGTTCATTTCATGCTTATCGAATTCAATGACAATGGGCTGTATTTATTAGATCAAATAGCGTATCATAAGAATCATCTTATTGCTAAAAAAGAGTCTATTTTAAAGACTCTTCAATAATCCATCTGTGCACAGCTAACAATTATTCCATTCCCTGAGACTTCATCTCTTGGGGCAGTCTGTCAAACAATTCGCGTGCCTGTCTATACTTTCACATTTTTGCATACATGTCCTTTAATTTATGTTGTGGAGTTGTCTTACACCTGCAATGATAAATTAGTATACTAAACCTTGAATCATTACATGCTGGGAGAAGTTGTTGTAAAGCTTAACAACTGTAGAAATAAGCTTTTATCTAAATATATATACATTTTGTATCTATTCTATGGATTATTTTGGGCCTGTCATGTTGATAACTTTGTCTGTGGAAAATAGTTCTTACCTTGATTTTATTTGAGTAAGATTCTTAAGATGAGGATTGGTTGCTATGTATATTTAATAATGCAAATCTGTGTTGAGTAGAAAAGTCACTGATTAACTTATAAAACTAAAATAGTATGAAAATGACAAGATGTGATCTTATCTTTTATGGAACAAATTACACAGATTGTATGCTTATATTGACTCAGATAAATTACAGTGGATTAAGATGAGTATATGGGCATTACGGTATGCATATCATGCTTGAGATTTATGGCCTTAATGTAAGAAATCAATTGAAAGGATTTCTTTTGGACAAACCCGAATTTCATTGTAAAATAAGATGCTTTTACATCATGATGAAATTATATTTTGCTTAAGCTTTATTCTTCCCAATCCTTTACCGTATGAGACCAAACTCTGAAAAGAATATTGAGGAAGTTTGATCGCATGTAGTTGCTCTGTATTCTTTGCATGAGAGTTTGTCTCTTTTGTTTCCTTACTTGTGAATGAACTTTAGATTCATCCTTCCGTAATTCTTTACTTTTTATCTTAAAAAGAAAAAACACAAAACAGACAAGCTTTTCTATTAAAGCCTAAAAACTTGGAATAAAATCACATCCCACTTAATCTTTCTTTAAGGAAAAGTACTTCTGAAATAAATAATTCAAAGATAAAAATAAATCAAAAAGATCAAATAAAAATGTTTACCATGATAAATTGAATGATCAAAGAAAAAAAATCAAAAATCAAATAAATAATTCAAAGATATATCTCTTTACCCTAACCCTAACTATATCTCTAGCATATATATATATATATATATATATATATATATTTATTTATAGAGAGAGAGAGAGAAAGAGAGAGAGCATCAAACTTAGGGTTAGGGTTAGCATTAGGATTAGCGTTACATTTAGGTTTCCTTTCAAGTTTACGGTTACTAGATATAGTTAGGGTTGGGGTAATAATTGGGGTTACTAGCATCAAACTTAGGGTTAGGGTTAGCATTAGGATTAGGTTTACATTTAGGTTTGTTGTCAAGTTTAGGGTTAATAGATATAGTTAGGGTTGAGGTCAGAAATATTATTATGAATAACTTAAAAAATAAATCAAAAAAGATTTGATCAAAAGGAATAATCAAACATAAATCACAAAGATATAAATATATATTTACCATAGAAAAAACTAGAAATCAAGTAAATAAATAAGAATTACAAAGACAAATCAAAACGATGAAATAAAAAACCTTACCATAAATAAATTAAAGATTGAATAAATAAATCAAAATAAAAGATAATTCAAATATTTGAATAATCTAAAAGATGAAATAAATAAATAAATAAAAAGATTTTATCGCAAAGATTTGATTAACACATCAAATAAACTAATCAAAGCTTTAAACAAGTTAAAAGACCAAGTGTAAAAGATGATTCAAATATTTGAATAAAGTAAAGATGAATTAAATAAAGAGATAAACATATTTGATTAGAAAGATAAATCAATCAAAAAGGAAAATTAGAGATTTGATCTCAAATCTTTGATTAAAATATCAAATAAACTAATCAAAGATAGATGTGTGTTGGAGAAGTTGTTGGTATTAAATTGGAAATCATGGGTTCAGTTGAAGAAAGCAAGGTTGGTTTTGGGTAGAATGTGGTTTTGTTTCGAACATTTTTTGTTTTTAACTATAGTCAAATTTTTAAATTTTGGTTCTATTTATTATAATAGTTTAGGTTTTAATTTTATTTTTAGGCGGTCTTTTTAATGGCAACTAAATCTTTTATTTTAGTTGTTAATGTTAATGTAGTAAGAATTGGAGTGAGCAATGGTACCATCAAATAAGCATGATATTTTTGTGTCTAAAGTATTTCTCAAAGTATGCCTTTTACTAACTTATCAAATGTTATTCTTTGGCTGCTCGACATTAATAATGTATGTAAATGGCATTAGTAGTTTATGCTCATTGACTTTTTTTTTATCACGTGTAATTTGAAAGCATGCTCCATTGCTAGATGAACATTGTGTGGGTTCACCTTTGACCTAATTATGCATAAATAGGTCCCTCTACCCATCCCTCTAATTAATTGACTCTTATCCTTGATTCACGATAATTACACCCCTTAAATGTGATGAGGATGATATTGTAGCCCTACCTTCTAACGGTATCTAGCAGTGATACTGTGTATAATGAGGTTACACCTCAGCTATTCATGATGATGCATGTGATAAATTTATTGCAGGGGGGGAATATCCAGATCTAATTTCCAGGCTTGAGGAAGCTCTTGATCGCTTTGTTGGAGGTCTTCCATTTGCTCTGATGCGATTTTGTGAGGTACTCCTATCCATCAAAATGGAGGGTTATGATTTTGAAATGCTACACATAGTAGAATATTATTGTTTTTGTTCAGTTTTTTTATGCATTGTGTAGATGTTATTGAAGCCACAAAGCATTTACCCTAATATGTCTGAGTTCTTTCTTACACTCCAAAAAGAAAATGCTCTTATATTTTCATGTATTTGTAAGCATTTTAATTTACCATTTAATAAACACAAAATTAAATATAGTGTTAAGGATAAACCTTTATTCAAATTAGAACGGGTCCATGTCTCTTATAATGGAAAATAAAACTAAACCTTAGAACCGAAAAAAATTTCTATCTCTCTAAAATATGTCCTTCAGTTAAATCTTGGGGTTTTTAACATAAATTGTAAAAAAACTAAATTAATCGCATTTCTTTGCACTTATGGATAAGTGCATAAGATCTTTCAGCATATTGTCACATCCCTGTCAAAACCGTCTACTGTTGGCCATCATATGGTCAAATAAAACAATAACTTGAGAGGATGTCTGAATTAAATATAGCATGAGGGGGATCGAGAAGAGAATAGAGACACATTAATTACAAAGTATGGAAGGCTTAGCATTGCCTGCAACGACGTGGACCAAGGTATGGACCTTCATAAATGTTTGCATAATGGTTGTTGGCCAAGTAAGATTTAGTCATGGGTATCCATTTCCATTAAATTGAGGAGGATTGGCTACCGTTGGGTGGAGGAACATGTAATCTATTAAAGAGACTTTAGAAACTTTCAAACAAATACAAGTTTTGGTAGGTGAAAAATCCAATTTAATCACTGGTTGAACAATGAGAAGACCCTGGGGAGTAAAACTAAATCTGAATAAGATATCTGGAAACAAAATTACCCAGTTGTTTATAATTTGTAGAAGAGCTCAATCTTTCTTGTAATGCTTATCTGAGATGTGTGAAATTCTGCTTTAAGCACTTCACCTAAAACAATCAAGCACCAAACATGTCAATCAGCAATTACCATCACACAGAACATTTCAGTAGTATCTTTTAAAAACCCAAACGTATCCCTCAAGAATGAATGCTTGTTTTAAGCGAGCAAAACTCTACTTAAAGGTTAAGCATTTCCAAGATTTGAACAGGAAACCGTAGGAAAACATATCGATTAAGTAACCACCTCATTAATAATATGTTACTTTTTATATATAGTTAGATACTAGGAAAAAAGGACATCATAGATTAAAATTTAAACTAGAAACCAATGGGTGCAGTGAAGAAGCGTGGATAGTCAATTGGGTAGTTATTTCATTCACTTTGATTTGTAGCTAGCAAAAACAATTCCATTTCTAATACTTTTGTCCTAACAAATTGTGCATGTTTTGAACAATTTCAAAGTTGAGGGTGATGTATATACATTTTAATTTTGGTAGGTTCTTATATTATTAGTTAATGTAGACAGAATGAAATGATTAATACAACCTTTCTACAATCAAACTTAATTATTGAGCAATTATTCCTAATGATAGGTGGTAGTTGTATAAGTATTCTTTTAATTAATTGAAGTTTATTTTAAAGAATTAAATCATTTTATGAATTGTTGGAGATTCAAAATCAAAGATAAATCACAAAGAGAAATCAAAATCTAAGAAATTTGAGAGAAATCAGAAACAAAGAAATTTGATCAAAAATCAGAAAAATCACAAAGAAAAATCAAAATCAAAATCAAAGGGATTTGATTTTAAAATCAAAATGATACATCACAATATTTTAAAATATTTGTCATAGATAAATTAAAAAATCAAAATGATAAATCTATTTTAAAATATTTATCATAGATAAAATAAAAAATAAAATACATAAAAAATAAATAACTTGAAAGATCAAATAAATAAATCAAAGAGATATGATCAAAAAACAATAAAATATAAATTACTAAGAATTAAAAAATTGTATCATAGATAAACTAAAAGATCAAATAAATAATCCAAAGATAAAACTAAATCAAAAAGATCAAATAAAAATGTTTACCATGATAAATTGAATGATCAAAGAAAAAAATCAAAAATCAAATCAATAATTCAAAGATATATCTCTTTACCCTAACCCTAACTATATCTCTAGCATGGATATATATATATATATAGAGAGAGAGAGAGAGAGCATCAAACTTAGGGTTAGGGTTAGCATTAGGATTAGGGTTGCATTTAGGTTTGCTGTCAAGTTTAGGGTTAATAGATATAGTTAGGGTTGGGGTAATAATTGGGGTTACTAGCATCAAACTTAGGGTTAGGGTTAGCATTAGGATTAGGTTTACATTTAGGTTCGTTGTCAAGTTTAGGGTTAATAGATATAGTTGGGGTTGAGGTAATAATTGGGGTTAAGGTTAACAGGATTAGGGTTATAGTTTTATTCTCGGTCAAGTTTAGAATTATGATTATGGTTAGGATAGGGTTAATAGATATAGTTAGGTTTAGGGTTTAGGTTAGGGTTAGGGCTAGAGATATAGTTAAGCTTATGGTTAGGGTTAAGAGATAGAGTTAGGGTTAGAAATATGGTTAACATTAGGATGAGGATTAGGGTTTGCATCAAAATTAGGGTTAGGGTTAGCATGAAGAATAGTTTAGGATTAGGGTTAGGTTTAGCATTAAGATTAGAGTTAGAAAATGGGTTAGGGTAACGTTTAGGGTTAAGAGATATAGTTAGGGTTAGGGTAATAGTTGGGGTTAAGCTTATCAAGGTTAGGGTTAGGGTTAGGGTTAAGAGAAATGTTTAGGGTTACAGGTAAGGTTAAGGTTAATGCTAGATATATAGTTACAATTAGGGTTAGGGTTGAGATTTAGTTAAGAGTAGGGTTTATGTTGGCTTTAGGATGAGGCTTAGAGATAGCATCAAAATTAGGGTTAGGGATAGCATCAAGATTTGCTCAAGATTAGGGTTAGAATTGGGTTTCAGGTCAGGGTTAGGTTTACGAATAAGGTGAGGGTTAGGGTTTGCATAGTTGTTATGGTCATACTTAGGGTTAGGTTTTGAGTTAGAAATATCATTAGGTTTAGGGGATTAGAAATTTAGTTAAGAATAGGATTAGGGTTAGGGTTAAAATCAAGATCGAGGTTACGGCTAGCATCAAAAATTAGGATTAGGGTTAGAGTGAAGATTAGCTTAAAATTAGGGTTAGAGTTAGGATCAGGGTTAGGGTTACAATTGGATTTAAGATCAATTGTAGGTTTAGGGTTACGCTTTACATCATGGTTATGGTTATGCTTATGGTTAGGATTTGGGTTAGAGATATAGTTAGGTTTAATATCATTATGTGGTTAGGTTTAGGGGTAGACAATGACTTAGGAATAGGGTTAGTGTTAAGATTAAGAGATATGGTTAAATGTTCTCAACAATAAAAATATATAGTTAGGTTTAGGGTTTAGGTTAGGATTAGGGATAGAGATATAGTTAAGCTTATGGTTAGGGTTAAGAGATACAGTTAGGGTTAGAAATATGGTTAACATTAGGATGAGGGGTAGGTTTTGCATCAAAATTAGGGTTAGGGTTAGCATTTCTTTTGCTTTCCAGGCCTTGAAGCCAAATGGCATATATCATAGCCCCTCACCATCAAACACCTAGCCCCTCACCATCAAACACCAACAATTGTACTGTATTTTGTTCGAAAAAAAGTTCTAATGCAAAATTGCTGACCAATTTTTTGACTTTTCATAGCGCACATTTTATATACCATGAACTACCAACAAATGTACTTGCTACAGTTGAGCTACAATGTTCCACCACTTCAACCATTTAAGATAATATATTGTGTTGTTCATCCACTTGGCATATTCAACTCTACTTGCATCCCGCCACCCATTCACATTCCCTATGAATAATTACTCTTGCAAAAAACCAGATTGCACTTTCCCCATGCATTCTCCCCCTCTCTGCCCTCTGAATACACTACCATAGTATACCCTCCTATCGGCGTAACCATTGCGCCTTGCTAAGGTGCAAGCGCTTAATTATATACCAATTCCCATTTAGTTATAGGCCCACTTTAGGATTACATATCATACAGTAGACATTAATTTGTGTACTTTGGTGACTGATCTTTCTCCACGCTATCGACATTAATCATTTCTTTATTCCAGCCCATCGGAAGCGGAACCCACCTTCAATAAAGGGTGAAAAATAAAACACGTAAAATGTGCACTAGGAATAGCGATCATAACTCTCTGTACGAGGAGCGTCTGAGTTGAGAAAGGTGGGCAACCAGCCGTCCCGCTTTGAATGGAATCAATAGCCACATGCATTTACCAATGTGAAATTCGAGGCACTGAAATTTGTGTTTTACGTAATGTTATCTATGTTACCCACTATATATTTGATCCTATGCCTCATCGTTTCACATATTTTCTAGCCTTTGTTTATTTATCGTTCATCGGCTGTGTGCCTAGTTGGGTTCTGTGATATCTCGTACCTTCTTGACTTTGGATTGATCATGGAAATAAAGGCTGCAGTTCAAGTAAAGATCGATCAAGATCGCTGGATTGTTCAAATTAAGGAGGGGCTGCGTGTAAATGGAGAACAAGAAGTAGAAAACGAGGATTGTGTATGTGTGTTTGGTGTACCCAAGGAGTTGTTGGCAGTAAAGCCAGAAGCATACATTCCACAGTGTGTGTCTATCGGACCGTATCACCACGGGAAATCCCAATTGTACGAAACGGAGAGATACAAAGTGGCTGCTGCTCGAAGTTTCCAGAAAAGGATTGCTGGTGATTTTAAGTTCGAATCTGTAGTTGAAGAGGTGAAGAAGTATGGGTGGCAGATCAGGAGGTGCTATCACAAATACCTCGACTATAATGACGAATTCCTGGCATGGCTTATGGCATTGGACGCCTCTTTCGTCCTAGAGTGCTTGCAGTTCTATGTCAAACAGGCAGACAAGGCTTCTCCATTAGTATCCTCCGAGGAGAAGCAACTGGACAGAGTTTTGGATCCATCTTCCAGGAGCGCCACCCACAATGCCATTATGAGAGATCTGATGATGCTTGAGAATCAGCTACCTCTACTCCTCTTGCAGAAGCTGCTGGAGATGCAATTGGGATCAAAAGAGAAGGCGCAAGAAAGGCTGTCCGAGCTGGTATGTCTCGCCTGTGAAAAATTGTCGCCATTTATGTTCAAGATGCCTGAGAGTTCAAGGCTGCTTATAAAAGAGCGGGGTCACATACTGGAGGTGCTCTATTACTCCATTGTCCCTGCGCCGGCCACGGATGGTACCTGCCCAAAGGAGAACAAGGAAGAAACGGAGGCGTTGCAGGATATAGCAGACATTGCACGGGCTCTGAATGTTGGATGGACAGCTGTTTCCTCGCTAAACGTTGGCCCCGTTCGACGTCTCACGGCACTTTATGGACGTCTCCTGAAAGGAAGCGTCGTGCAGTTTGTGATGAAGTTGCCCATTCGCTTTCTATCCATTCTGGGAAATCTGCCAATTCTGCGCTCGTTCAAGGGAAAAGTAACTCCTCTCTTCGCCGGCTCGGCCGCCGACAGAGATAAAAAGGATGGCGATGGAGGACTCTCCTATGCGGAAACTCCTACGCGGAACGAACTGGAGATTCCCTCGGTCTCCGATTTATATTCAGCTGGAGTAAAATTCCTTCCTACTGACGGAGACCTCACCACAATTTGCTTCGACTGGAGGACTGCTACTCTTTATCTTTCCAAATTGAAGTTGGATAGCAACTCAGAAGTCGTTCTGAAAAATATGTTGGCTTTCGAAGCTTCGGCGACGCCCGGTGCTTTGATCTTCACACGCTACACAGATTTCATGAACGGAATCATCGACAAGGACGAAGATGTTCGACTGCTAGTAAACAGCAACATCATATGCAATCGCCTGGCGAACGAGGGGGAAGTAGCAAGCCTGTGCAATGGCATGGGTAAATGTATGATGTTGACAGAAGTGAAATATCTGGACAAAGTTATAGCGGACGTCAATCAGTATTATTACAGCAGATGGAGGGTTGCTGTGATGGAGTTCTTCAAGAAATACATCTTTGGCTCGTGGCGGTGTCTGACTCTTTTGGCGACAGGAATATTCTTGCTTCTCACTTGCTTGGAGGCCTTTTGTTCTGTCTATGACTGTAAGGAGTGGTCGATCGAGACAAGTTTTCTGCACGGTTAGAAGAAATGGAAGAGCTTCGGTCAACGTCACTAATTCCATTGACTAATGATAGCCGTTTCTTCCCTCCAATTACTTTGAAAGCATTAGTCTTACACATTGGAATATGGTTTTATTGGAATATTAATGATTATATTAATAAAATCATTCTATTAGATAACTAACCAGCACTTGCAACTTCAACGAGGTGCAATACCCCACCGATAGGCTGGTCTGCCACATCATTTACCACCATGAAAGCAGTGGACCTACATGAAGAAAGCAGTGATCTATCTCACCCATCCATCTCTCACCTCCCTCCTCTCCTCCTCTCCCTCTATTTCCATATCACATCCCTCTCTACCTATCCTCCCTCCATCACATCTCTCTCTCTCTACTTTCTCCCTCTCACTTATCCATCTCACTTCTCTCCTCCTCCCACCCTTTATATCTCCCCCATCCCTCCCCACCTCCTCCCTCCCTCCTCTCTTCTCGCCTCCTCTCTCGGCTCCCCTTCCTTCCCTCACTTTTACATCCCACCCTCACCTCCCTCCCCATCTCATCTCACCTCTAACCCCTCTACCTCCCTTCATCCCTACCCTCATCTCCATCTCTTCATCCTCCCTCTACTCTCCTCCTCTCTTTGTCTCATCCTTACCTCCACTTCTTTACCTCCTCCTCTCTCTCTCTTCTATCTCACCTATCCCTCCCCACCTCCTCCCTCCCTCCCCTTCTCTCTCTCCTCTTTGCTCTCTCTTTCCTCTCATTTATCTCCATATCACACATCCCCTCTACCCATCCCACCTCCATCCTGCACTCATTTCTCTCAATTCCTCCTTCCTCTCTACTCTCCCCTCTCTCACTTATTCCCTCCTCCCTTCACCCTCCACCTTCTATATCTCCCCCATCCATCTCTACCTCTCTCCCTCCCTCTCTCTCTCTCTCACTCTCTATGGCTCTATCTTTCCTTCTCTACTTCTTTCTATCCCACCTCTCCCTCCCTCCCTATCTTTATCTCACTTATCCCTCTCTACCTCCCTCTGTCCCTTTACCCTCCTCTCTCTCTCTATTTCTCTATCCTTCCCTCTCTACTTCTTTCCCCTCCTCTCTCTCTTTCTCTATCCTTTCCTCTCTACTTCTTTACCCACCTCTCTAATTCATTCCAAAAACAACACTTCCTATACAACTTTAGTTTTTCACTTTTCTATTTTTTTATTGTTTGGATTTTATAACAAAAAAAAAATACCAGGAAATTTTTTCCTTTATGATATCCATACTAATGAATATCGGCCATTCCACAACCTCTATAACTCTAAAAAAGCTCTACTTTCTTACAATATTAATTTTTCATGATATTCTTCAAAGATTCATACATTTACTGTTGCCAAGAAAATTCTAATGGAGACTAAAATTTATTTGCACCTCTTCCACAGACATTGTACTAAAAAAAAGTTGCCAAATTTTTCCCTACTGTATTCTAGGAAAAAATTTCTGGCTTTTATAACCCATAATTTTTGGTAGAAGAAACCCAACTATTTACACTTTGGGCATAAACACAACCACAATTTTTTTTTTCAATAATAATGTATAAACATTGCTAACACTATGTTATTGTGTAACAATGCCATAAGATATAGATGATATGCACATTAAAGTTAAGTAAATATTTCAAGTCGATTAACTTTGAATGCAAGAATGCAAAAAAATTGAGATCATTTTAATGACTATAATAGATATATTTATATTTAATAATTAATCTGAGATTGATCAATATATATTATTAAATACATGTTTATTTATGCCTATTTAATATTTATTAATTGATGCAATTATCAACCAAGATGTGCTTAATGTCAATTGATATATCCAAAACTCACCACAATGTGTAAAAGTAGATGTTCTTTAATAAATGAATCAAGTGGAGGATCCACACCATTAAATAAATTTAAAGGGTACAATTGGTTGATTAGATGTAATATCTTCCTTGTGTTAAACCCCATAAGGATATCAAGTCACAAATAAACAAAAAGAAAGGACAACATGCAATCATGTAGTATGTCTAGATGTTGATGCAAGCATATAATGTAGTGCTAATGTTCTTGAATGTTGATGCAATTGTAGTAAATTCCCTCAAATATTTTTTTAATGATAACTCTCACTATCTTAGAATGAATTAGGGTAGTCCTTACATTCAATTTCAAGGATGCAAGTAAAACGTTTCGCAGTTTAAGTCAACACATAACAACTAAAAAAGATAAAATAAATAGGTCCAAAAATTTAAATTTAAATTTAAAAAACTCAAAATTATTTTTACAACTAACTACATATCAAAACCAACTATTTATACAATTATACATCTAACTTGAAATGAAATAAATGAATCTTAGAATTAAAATAAATTAAAAAATACATAAAAATTAAATTATATAATCCACTATTTATATACTCATCATTACATAAACAATAATTTCAAAAAATATAAATATAAAAAATATTATACATAGTCAAAATTTAATAAAAGATTAACTACATAAACAATAATTTTAAAAAATAATAAATATAAAAAATATTATACACTCAAAATTCAATAAAAGATAAAAAGTAAAATTCATGTATCATTCATTGGGACTAAGAAATTTTATAATGTCTATAATAATATTTTTTGAAACATACCCAGGCTAGAATGATAAAAAAACTTATGGAAGAAAGAGACCAAAAATTTCAAGAAAATTTCAAATTTAAAAACTACTTAAAAGAAACACTTTACTCCTAGTATTGAGCCACTTTTACCATAATGTAAGATGTGAGACCCTGAATAGACTTGATTAAAATATTTTGATTTACACTTTGACGACGACCTTGAAAAGAAAAAGAAAACAATCCTTGGGAGAGCAGTGCGAAGAAAACTCAACATACAAAAAATGGCTAATGTGAAATTGACAACTCATCCCATGATTTCTCCTCCCCACCTCAATCCAAAAAAACTAGGAAATTCAAACCCCCTCCCACCCGCTTCAAATTTTT
>VDFB02296367.1:0-25788 GCA_007258455.2 Sequoia sempervirens | reverse complement strand
CTCCATTTGCACTGATGATGTGCCCCAAGTAAAGTAACTCAGTCATGCCAAACTCACACTTAGATTATTTTGCAAATAATGACTCCCTCTCAAGTATTCCAAGCACCTCATCTAAGTTTTTCAAGTGCTCCTCCCAAGACCTACTGAAGATAAGAATGTCGTCAAGGAATATCAAGACATACTTACAGAGTTGCTTGGTGAAAACTCTATTTATGCATGACTGGAAATTGGCTGGTGCATTAGTCAAGCCAAAGGGAATGACTAAAAACTCAAAGTGCCCAAAGTGGCACTTAAAGGAAGTCTTCTCCACATCCTCTTCCCTCACTCTAATTTGATGATAACCTGATCTCAAATCAATTTTAGAGAAGTAAACTGCTCCATGTAGCTCATCTATCAACTCATCTATATGCGGAATGGGATACCTGTTCTTGATTGTCTTCTTGTTCAACTCCCTATAATCCACACACATGTGCAAAGATCTATCCTTCTTCTTCACTAAAACCACCAAAGAAGCAAATGGGATCTTGCTTGCTCTTATGTGCCCCATCTCAATCAGCTCCTGAATAACATTCTCAATTTCATCTTTGTGCCTCTTCGGATGATGGTAAGGAGTGGTAATGACAGGTTTGGCTCCCTGCTCCAACTCAATGACGTGCTCAATACCCCTATCTGGTGGTCTCCCTGGAGGAATACTACCAAACACCTTGCTCCTCTTGGTAAGGAGCTTCTATATATCAGGTGGATAGGGCCTTTTGACCTCCTCGGTGACTAAAGGCATGACAATACACTCTGCTGCCCACTTAATATGATCATGTCTAAAAAAAATTTCCATGCATTTGAAGGTCACAACACGTGGTCCTCAATTGGACAAGCCTCTCAAGATGACATTCTTACCACTCGATTTGAATTTTAACTTTCAGGTAGAAAGTTGAAGATATGTGGGGTGGCTCCCATATCAATCAAAGATACCATTCGCTACTCCTGAATCACGCCTCTAATACACATTGAATCATTCTTCTGGAAGCTATGAAGTTGGGCTAACATCACATTACTTTCTTCCCCCTCTCCCCCTTCTTCCAGAGCCTTTTCCTCTTCACTTTCGTCAGTTTCAGCTTGCTGCTCTAAATTTTTTGCAACCTCATCTTCATTTGATTTGTATTCGATCAATAAAGCCTTAGTTTTAGAAGCACATTTGTGACCTTGTGTATATGGTTCTCTACAAGTTAAACATAGTCCCTTAGCTCATTAAGGGTCTCACTGTCAAGCTTAGTATATTGCTTCTTAGGTTGTTCATGCTCCTTTGAAGTAAATTTTTTGTCCTTATCTTTCTTGGGCAGCGAGCTCTTGGACTGAAATTTGCTTTTAAATGTTGATGTCTCCATGTCACTAGCCTTTTTAATGGCTTCTTGGAGGCTAGGAGGGTTAAATTCCTTAATCCAACCTTTCAAGGGGTCTGATAATCTGTCTATGAACAACACAACCAACCTCCTCTCAGAGATATCAGTCACAAGAACAAATAACTTTTGAAAATATGATATATATGTGTCCAAAAAAACCCATTGTTTGAGTTGTGCCAACTCCTTAAAATGCAGCTCGGGGTCTTTTTTATCAAACCTTTCAATCAGCTGCTCGGTGAGCTCCCTGTAAGAGGTGATTTGAGCATGCCCCAAAGTTATCATCCCGTTGTACCAACACTCATGAACCACTCCATCCAAGTGTATAGAGGCATACTAAATAGACTCAAGTTCCAGCATAGGATTTAATGTGAAATGTGTCTAGTTTTTGCACCCACACCCTAGTTTCCATCTTTCCAGACCCATCAAAGTAAGGAAGTGTGAGCTTCCCAATCTTTATTCATAATTCATGTTGTTGGTCCCTATTTCCTCTTTGATTGGAGTGTCTCATCCTCAAGTCAATATAGTCTCTAAGTGAAATATCCATCTAAAAACTCGGTCTCGCATCTCTCCAATCCTGTCTAAATTGATCCTGCTACTCCAATAATGTAAGTTTGGGGGTCACAGGAGCTTCTAACCTTGGTGGAAAGTTTGGCATAAGAGGTCTTGCCAAAGCTTGTGGGTTTCCACCTCCTTGTTTCCCTATCATGTTCCCATTACCCAATTGATCCATTCTTTGCACCAAATTAGCCAACCTGTTATTAGTCTCTTGTTATTGTTGTGCTGCCCTCAACTATCCCCTAACCAAAGTGTCTAATAAAATTTCCATTCTATCTAGTGGTTCTTCATTCCTGTTGTTTCTTTCGTTCCCATTTCCATTTCCATCCATGTCTCTCATATTGCTTGTGTTAGAAGACCCACTAGATGAAGTTTCAATCTATTGTTCTTCCTTAGATGTGACCAATGTTCCTAAAAAATCTCTTCTTTCCTTCTACTCCTCTCTAAATACCTCCTCTCTTTGTCACTTTGGCTCATAGGAAAGTGTACCCACTGGTTGGTAGGTCTATTATAGCTCTGATACCACTGTAATAAACTACCACCAATTTTTTTCTGATTTTTTTCCTGTTTTGTTGCTGTTTTTAAAAATTGAATGTGTTTTCTTGCAATGTTTGAGAGAGTTTTCACATATGCATTTCATACATCATTGAATAACATAACATGAAGAGAAACATTGAAAGATATCAATGAAACAACACTTTTTTATTTGAAGCTAGAACAATCTGATTTCAAATACCATATATTGCAACCATTAAAGAGAAATTACAGACTTAAGTCAAAACATTTCAGACTTGGAAATCATTTGACAATAGCTAATAAAGACCTTCAGATCAACATCAATGAATTCTTCATCACCAGCCAGCTAACCTAGGCATTCTACGTCCCTCTCCAGCCACAAACTCCACACAACCTGCCGGAAGGTTGATGCAACCAGCGTTTCAATGAGGTCGTACAGCTCCTAGTCGAGCTGTACAACCTAGGAAGGGGCGATCTGCTGTAGAAAAATGGAAACTCCACCAAAAATTCCAACCAAGATCTCAAAATGATTGCCAAATCTAGGGAATAAGATTGAACAAGTACCCATGATGAATTATCTCCTTTGTTTTGACTTTTGAGCAAAAATGTGGTTCCCAAGCATAAGAAGAAACTCCAAAAAAAAAAGACAAAATATCACTCCATACAAAAATAGAAGCACTCCACACCAAACAAAAAACTCACAAAAAATCCCACTGCAAACCACTAAAAAATACTAAAATATCTTCATCTTGAAAGCCCATTTGTGTTCTTTGATTGAAAACACCCAACACTAGCCTGAGCAAGGTCTTTCATTGTCGGGGCTAGTCTTAGAACTGAGGGGTATTGTCCTCAACTCCATCCTACAATCTCTGGCTTCAAACTAGCAGCATATCCCTGTCAAACAATCTCCAACATAAAAGAAAACAAGGCTCCAAAAAGTCTTTTTGTTCAAGCTTGAGTTGGGTGCCCAAAACCCTAAACCCATGCCATGCTAAGTGACTTTTGTTTTCTAAATTTAATTTGAATATTTCCTTCTCCAAAGTTGGATGCCCAAGGGGAGGGTTATATTTTTAGCTTTTAAAAACAACTTAAGTGATAATACTAGGCGCCTTGGTCACTTTTATAAATTCCTCTTTTGACCCCCTTTTTACTTAAAAATAAAGTCACTTTATTTGCACACTTTTCAAGACATTAATCAAATATTAAAATAATTTTTCCAAAGTGACTTGGACAACTGAATATGCCATACTGTCAAGCTTGACCTGGTTCAGTGCTTCGAAAATGGACTTACTATTTTTAGTAAATGCTAAAAAATAGTAAATCACTGTCCAAAGGCTCAAACTGGAAATTATCTTAAATACACCGAGGCTCACTATAGGAAACCCTTGTCCACTAATCCCTGCTAAAAAAAGAAAGTTCCCAGCAAAAAAATCAACTCAACTGGAACTGAGTCCCTTAACTGAACCACCTAGCTAACAAGAACTCAAAAATTGGCTAGAGGTAATGTCCACTGATCCTGACCAGGAGGGGACGTTACAAATTACTGGATCATTAATAATGGATTCTCAAATCATATGACCAGTGACAAAAGTAAGTTTGTTAGACTTGAGAAATATGAAGGAGGTCTAGTTAAGTTTGGTGATGATACATTTGATAAGATATGTGGAAAAGGTTCAATCAGTTTTGATGGCAAGCATAACACAAAAGATATCCTTTATGTTAAGGGTTTAAGGCATAACCTCTTGAGTGTTGGAAAAATGTGTAGCAAAGGATATAATATTATGTTTTAGGATGATGGATGTGAGATCAGAAAAAGCTTCAAAACTGTGGTTACTACTGGAAGAAGGATATATGGAAATGCTTATCAACTTAAAGGTGTTGATGGTCATTGCTTTATGACTGATATTAATGAAAGTTGGCTATGGCATAGAAGGATGTGTCACATCAATTTTGATAGCCTAGTGAGTATCAATTTAGCTCAAGCTATGAGAGATCTACCAAATATTAGAAATCCTATCAATGTTTTCTGCAAGGAATGTTAGATTAAGAAGCAAGAAATAAGAAGTTTCAAAGTCAAAGAACAATCTACTACCAAACTGGTGCAGGGCACCATGACTCTTAACTGTTGCAAATGTTAGTTTTGTGATGAGAATTCATGTTTTTGGTTTGTAATAAGGTCTATAAGACCATTTCATATTTTTTTAGGTTGTTTTTAAGTTGTCTTAGGTGGTTTGGAGTCCATTTGATCAAGTTTGTAAAAGTTGCACAAAAGTGGCAAAAGTTGTCAAAGCAACTTTGCACTTTTGCATTTTGTGATGTAAAAGGGAAGTTGAAGAGTTAGGGAGTTAGAAAGTAGTTGGAATCAATGGTTAAGCTTTATAATGATTTAAAAGACTCTTTTGTATGTTGAGAAACAGTTGGATGATGCAATTTTGAAATTTGAATAACAAGACTTCACCTTTTCTGCGTTTTGAAGGAAAATTTATTGCTACAGACCTTAGTATGGCCTTGTACGGCTTGTAAGTGATCATATTTTGATTGTAATTGATGAATATTTGAATCCTTGCTATTTTGCATCTTGTCTCATCAGTTTTCTTCAATTTTGTGAAGAGTTATAGCATTTTCATTACAAACAGTCAGGAAACCCTAGTTTTGAGTGTTTGATAGGAGAAAAATGAAGTTTTTACCTATTCCATCGATGAAATGGTCTAATAATAGGTGGAATAGGAGTAGATGGGTAGGGTTTTGTGTTTTGAACATTGTAGGAGCAAGGGATGGTGGTAAGTGTGAGTTTGTTGATGCCCTAGGTAGGGAAAACTTCATGTTTTTGGGTGTAAGAGTTGCATAGAAGTAGGGTTTTATAGAAAATTTGATTGGAGACCATTCTAGGGAATGGGAATTGCATGTACAGACCTAATTTGACATGTTTATGGTCTTGGTTTGAAGATTGGAGGTTTGGAGATCAAAAACTTAGTGGTGACCTATTTGCTCAAGCCTGATTAGGCCTTCATTCAAGCGTAGCAGTCAATTTTAGGGCATGATGTTGCAAAACACCCATAGTCAAATCTTGGATATGTTTTGAAACTTAAATAAGGGTATTTTAAATAGGTTTTGGTTTTTGGGTAGGAGTTTTTTTCTGCAAGATATGCTGCAAAAACCCCTTTTATTGTGCTATAAGGAATAGTGCCAATTTATGAAGGAATTTAGTTTGTTTGAAGTGTAGATGCTTTGGTAAAGAGTTGATTGGTTGAGTTTTGAATTTCACACCCTTCTCATCATCACAAACTATTGGAGCTGGTACATACCAATCTTTGTGGTCCTACCAAAATAAGAAGTTTTCAATGTGACATGTATTTCCTGCTATTAATTAATGATCACTTTAGAATGACATGGGTTACTATTCTCAAAGAAAAATTATAAGATTTAGATAAGTTTAAATCATTCAATGTTATGGTTGAGAATGAAATGGATATGAAAAGCATATGTTTGAGGTCTAATAGAGGTGGAGAGTTCACCTCCAATGAGTTTAATAGTTTTTGTGAGAATCATGGGATAAAAAGGCATTTATTTGCCCCTAGGACTCCTTGGCAGAATGCAGTGGTTGAAAGAAAGAATATGACTATTTAGGAAGCTGCAAGAATAATGATGAAAGAGGAAATCTTGCCAAAAGTCTACTAGAGAGAATAATTCACATTGCAGTCTGCATACTTAACAGAGTACAAGCACGAGCAAACATTGTAAAACCTCCCTATGAGTTGTGGTATGGAATGATCCCTATTGTCAAATATTTTAGTGTTTGGAAGAAAATGCTATATCAGAAGAGATGAAGAGAATTTAGGAAAGTTTGATACAAGATCTGATGAAGTTATGTTCCTTGGATATTCTACTTGAAGCAATGCTTACCGGTGCTACAACAAGAGCTTGAAAAATATTGTTGAGAGTACAAGTGTCAAAGTGGATGAAGACTTATAGAAGAACTCAGTGGTGATAGATGGATATGAATCTAATGAGTCCTCTTGTAGAAAAAATGATAGAGATGAAGGTAAGGAAAAAGAAGTCCAGATTGAAGAGGACTTGAAGCTCCAGAAAGGATCACTAAGACTCCTAAATATGTGTAGAAGAATCATTTTGAAGATTAGATCATTGGTTAAAAAAGCAAAGGTGTCTTGACAAGGAGAAAAACTACTATGACAAAGAACAAGTAAATCTATGTTTACTTTCTAAAGTTGAACCTAAAATAGTGATTGAAACATGCAAAGATGAATATTGGATCAAAGCTATGGAGGAAGAACTACTACAAATTGAGAAGAATTAGACTTGGGAACTTGTCCCAAGACCTACAAAAAAAATTTAATTGGAACTAGGTGGATATTCTGGAACAAACTGAATGAGAATGAAGAAGTAGTAAGAAACAAGGCAAGACTTGTGTAAGGACTACTCACAAGTAGAAGGAATAAATTTTGAGGATACATTTGCTCTGGTGGAAAAAATGAAAGCTATTAGGATGTTTTTTGCTTTTGCAGCACATAAGGATTTCAAATTTTATCAAATGGATGCGAAGTCTACTTTCTTGAATGGTGAGTTGGAAGAAGTATACATTAAACAACCAGAAGGATTCTAGTTATCAAACAAACTAGATATGGTCTGCAGATTGAAGAAGGCACTTTATGAACTGAAGCAATCTCCTAGAGCTTGGTATGCAAGGTTGGATAGGTACTTGTTACAAAAAGGATTCAATAAAGGTACCACAAATAGTAATCTCTATTTCAAAGTTGAAAAATATAAAATCTTGATTGTTGTTGTGTATATTGATGATATATTTTTTTGAGGAAATGAAGCAATGTGAAAGAGATTTGCAGAAGAGATGCAAAAAGATCTTAAGATGTCTATGAGCACATGGGGAGATGAATTTCTTCCTTGGACTGCAAATCAATTAAAAAAAAATGTATATTCATTTCACAATCAAAGTATGTCAAGGAAATGTTGAAGAAGTTTGGAATGGAATATTCTAAATCGGTATGTACCCCTATGGTTACTAGTTGCAACCGAAGTAAGAATGATGAATCCCTTAAGGGTGATCAAAGCAAGTAAAGATCAATGATTGGAGGATTTCTATACCTAACTGCTACTAGACCAGATATCATGCATGCAATTTTCCTAGTGGCTAGAATTTTTAAGAAGATCCCAAAGAGTCACATGTTGTAGTAGTGAAGAGGATATTGTTAGAGTAATCATGCATTAGTTGGTAATTAATTACTCTTTAATTGATTATTAGTCTAATTTATTCTCATGCACTTAACCTAAACTTAGGAGTTCTTTATTCAATTAACTAAGTGATTTTTTGTTAATTGAAGTGAGCAATTATTAGGATTGCTCCTATATAGCAATCAACCCTCATTGTATTATCACTCTGGAGATTTTCTTTTGAACTCTCAACCTTTGAGGACTTTTTTTTTCCTTGAAGTTTCTTGAGGTTCTTCTGTAGCTTTTTCTCGTTGAGGAATATTTCATATATTATTTGTAGATCTCTTATGTGGAAGGTGTCTTTGTTCGTTGTTTGATCTTGTGGCTTGTATACAGCAAGCTGGCAAGGCCCCTTCAAAAACTTTTTTTTCCTTAAAAGGGGTCTTTTTTCTTTTGTCCATAACTTGGGCGTACAATATCATTTTTTGGCAAACAAGATATCATCAGAAAGCTGGTTTTCCTAAATTTCTAGTGGTGTGAATCTTATCACCTATTTTTTCTATTGGTGTATTCTACAACTTGTTGAAGTCAGAGGTGTTGTTTTCGGTCCCAAGTTCATAAATTTTGACCAATTTATTCATTTTTTGCGATTCTAGTGGTGTTGGAACCATCTTTCAGATCTCTTCACATCCATCTATGCAATTTTCCCAGATTGTTCTCTAGGTACATTTTATTCATTTTTTTGTGTTTTCACACTCTAGTGAATTACTTGGATGCCTTAGCTCCTAGAAACTTTTAGTTTGCATGGGATGACTTGTTTTTGGCTATTCTATATGTATTTCCAATATTTTTTCTTATTTTGGCATTGTAGACATTCTTTTCATGCACATTCTCTTTTGTAGATGCACTAAGATAAAGTGCCATTCTAGTGTATACTTTTTGGGGATTTTTCACATCCTATTGTGCCTTTTGTATTTGCACTAATATATAAAGTGCCATGGGGGGTTGATGTTTTCCTTTTATTTTCCATCACACCTTTGTCAAGTGAGTGTCCCTTCCACGGCAACATTGAATCATAGTGATTCTTGCCTCATGTGTGTGTGCCTTAGTTTGTACTCCCTTTTATTTTTCAGGTTGTTTATCCTACATGCACTTCTTATTTTCATGCATTTTTAGTGTACCTATCTTGGCTCTCCCTTTTCAGCATTATGGGGGATTTCTATTGTTGGTGCTAATACTTCCTTGGTTTCGCATTTGAGTGATCTACGTATCCAGTTCTTGTTCCTATGTACTTTAAGATGCATTGTACATCAATGGCTCGTGTAGTAATGGAAAAAGTATCCATTTTCCTTAATTTGGGAATAACTAATAATAAATGAGCCTAATGTTGCCTTGATTTAGTGTTGTAATGTTTTTTACACATTCACATTAAGTCTAGGACCCTTTTTAATAAAATAGACTTAATGGTGCCTTATTTAGGGTGTTGTAAAGTGTATCTTTACACTTTCACATTAATCTAGGGATTTATTAATTAATTTAGGTTAATTTGAGCTTAATTGACCCCTTTAATTCAAATCCAAGCCTAATTTATTGCATTTTATGAGGGATAAAACCTGACACTCTTAAATAATATTACACAACACTTAATTTTGCAAGGAATGTGTCCTAAGCTAGTGACCTAGGACCCATTCGCCACATGGCGAATGGGTCCCCACTAGGTCCTAGGACCCCCTTTTTACATATCATTTCACATCCCCGAAGTGTGTCTTAGTTAAATATGCTAGGGCCCATTCACCCTATGGTGAATGGGTCCTTACTTAACCTAGGACTCCCATTGGAATATTTTTTTGGTAGTATTTTATTGATTTTAAATCCTAGATCTGATATCAACTTGTGTTATTTAAATTTCAAAATTTAATCTTAAGTTATGTATAAATACAAGGTTATTTCACATAGTTTCACCTAGCAATTTTGATTCAAACAAACTAGATCTTCATAAACAATCAAGAGTACTTTCACAAGAGCATTATAGAGCATTCAAGAGCATTTCAAAGGCATTCAAGAGTAGATTAATCAAATTTTTATTGTAGCAATCAAAGGTCTATTATCATATCAAAGGCATGCATGTTGTTGGAGCCAACATGATGTAGAGTTCAAGATTACTTCAAGCATTCAAAGACATCATTTGATATCGAGTTTCAGGATCAAGAACCACATTCATGGAGGCCACTACATGCTAGTTTTAGATTTACATTCCAAGGTTAAAACCAAAGTGTGGTGAGGTGTGACATAGTATTGCTCCTTCATTCTTTCTATTTCATGTTTCATTATTTCATTACAAGGTTTAATTGCTAAAACGGGGTTTGACCAAGGAAAACCCCTATTCCCTAACAATCAACATTTTCTCCTCTTTGATGTGTGATTGCAAGTTTTAGGCTGAATATCAAGTGTAGAACAAAAGTTGTCAAAGTTGCAAAAGTTGTCATCTTTCTTACAAGATCACGAAGACTAAACTATAAAATTTATTTCCGAATTTCAAGAGCTAAACACCTAGGATTTGGGAGTGCAAACATTGAAGAACAAAACCTAGAAATCAATTTTCCAAAACCCTAGCAAGGACCTATTCACCACTAGGAAAATGAGTCCTTAGTGAGGCCTGAAAAAGCACTTTTTGGAGTAGGTACATAATATTTTACCATCTTAAAACCTACCTTTTTACTGTTATATTAATTAAGTTTATTTTTTGATATTCATATATGCATAATTGAATGAAATAAAAAGTAAAAAAGGTGCGGTTCATCATCCTATTAATTCATTTTGATAACGCCCTTTTTCCTTCATCTCATTTTGGTGAACCTGACTTTTTGAGTATTGTAGTTTTCTAATTTTAGGAGTTCTTTTCATCTTTTTCATATAGATTAGATCTTGCATTCATTTGCATTGAATTAGATCTCATTTAGGGTCTTTAGTTTGCATTCAAATTTTCATCTCATCTAAGGTTTTACAATAGCATTGTTTGCATTCTTTAAATCTAAAAAAATACAAAAAAATAAGTCATTTTGCATATCATCTTGCATCATATAAACTTGCATTTAAAAATTGAAAACAAAATTGCATATCAAACTAGTTGTTTTAGGCCATCATTTTGTCGTTATTTGCACTCAAATTTCACATTGCATTTACAAAAATCTGAACCTGAAACTTACCGTAGCAAATTGAATTTGAAAACCACTAAACAAGACATGAAAATCTATAAAAATCAACTTCAAAACCCTAATCTAGGACCCATTCACCCTAGGGAAAATGAGTCCCTGATTAGGTGTCGATATGCATTTCTAGAACTTAAAATCTTCATTTATGTGCTTTTGTTTGCTATAAGCAAATCTCTATTTTAGTTTCATTCATTTAATTAGATCTAGCTTAATTTAGTTCATTTAGTGCATTGTCTAAATTCAAAATTGCATTTACAACATTTCATTTACATATTGTTACATAGTGTAATCAACAAATTTCTCGGTTTAGAATCTGAAAATTGCATTTACACATTTCATTCTAGGTCATTGCATTGCATTTTAAGCCTCTTTCCATTTTAGGTTTGCACACTAAGTTTGTAAAAATTGTATGAGCTTTACAACTTGGTGTCTTATTAGCAATACTATTGTGGGATGTAGTTCGAGACTCATGTCATCCTGCAATATACCATTCGTTGTGGATCTTGGGTTTTCTATCTCTCTTCCTAATAGTGTTGATAATCAACCCCTATGGATCATAGTATGCATACTTCATTTCCCATGTCTTCCATACGTACAACCAATGTGCATGATGTTGTTCATATCTTGCAAGAGAACATAAGTTTTTTGGATGAGGAATCAAAGACTTTACAAAAATTTACAAGAAATGAACCTGTTGCTATCAATGTCGTTCACCTTAAACATGAACGAGGAATAGAATATGCATGTATCTTGGCTTATCTCATCAACAATAATTTTCCTCCTCCACCCATTTCCAATACATCACATATGCATAAGTGATAAGAATCTACACCTTCCAAACACTTTACTACTCCTAACACATCCTTTTCTAGAAAAGGAAAGGGTTGTAGTTTGAAGAAGAAAGTGATGAAAACATAGTGATCAAACCAAAGAAGAAACCACGAATGCATGAACATCAAAATATTAAGCTACAACAATTGTATGAACCTCCTGAATCTCTTTATAACTCATTATAACTATCCAAAACCGAGATAATCTTCTATACTTTTTTACATTGGCAATTGATTGAATTACCACTTGAATGTGCAAACTTGACTAAACAACAAACTAATAAGAATGAACCATATTGTGCTTATCATAGATTCTTTGGAAATCACACTAATGATTTTCATCCTTTAATGAAATTATTAAAGAAGTTTGCACCCTCTAAGAATCAAACTTAACTAAAAAAGCATGCATTTTGCTCCTTTCCATGTAATAGTTGTAGGATCCTAACATTCTCACTATTACATGTTATACATTCATTGCAAATCATTCTCTTTATCACAAGGAGCTCGTTCTCATCACCTATCTTGGCTCATTCTTGTCTCGCACTTAGTGGGTGCAAGGTATTAGTTAGCCTTGTCCTAGTTTTGGCACTTGGTGTTGTCCCTTTGGCTAGTTGTTTTCCTTTCGTTTATACCGATCCATATTGATATGTGAACGACCTGCTATAGGTTGACTCGAATTTTCCTTACTAGGATTTTTCTTTATTTTCTTTTTCATGCTTCTTCATGTGATTGCATGTGTGTAATGTGATCCCCGTGTTGTTTTGTTTGATGTATTTCTCTCTTTTTGTGCATTCCTCTATATGTATCTACATTCTTCTATATGTCGTAAGCATTTTTATCTTTTTCATTTGTCTTGTGTTTTCCTTTTGGGGATGACGTAAGGCATCAAGACATTTAGGTCTCTTCCATTAACCTGAAATATTTTTCTTTGTTTTCACTCTCTATATGTGATTTATCCAGTTCTACGAGTATTTGGGGAATGATAATGATTTTGAGCTCTAAAATAATATTGTAGCAAAGACATACTGACCCCGAATCCATAGATCCCTTATGTATTTTTGGGGAAAACCCCTCCCTCCTTATTCATGACGTAGCTTTATTTCAGGAATATATGACTTGGCATAGGGTTTTCCGAAGAAAGCTCTCATGTTTGAGGAGAAAACATTGGCTACTTTAAAGCAATTGTTCACATCAATGATGTTAGCAACCGCTTTAAAATGGGGGCATTCATCGATGATATCTTTTGACATTCTGCATATTTCATGGTGTGATTTTCTTTTTCTTGTGATGCATCCTTTTCTCAGTGGTTTCATTGGGTTTGATGTCCTCCAAGAGTGTGATATTTCTAAGTGTACGACTTTCCCTTAATGGATTGATGCAATAAGAGGCATCCCATAAGTGGCAATCTGTTATACTTGACTTGTCCTCTCTTGGAGATATTAGACATGATTATCCTTAAGAAGAAGACCTTACATGAATGAAGTAAGATCCCCTTGAACAAAAACCTATAGACATAATATTGAAAAGTGCTTAGCATTGTGGTGCCTTATTGAAGTTGTCAGGAGGATAAATTTGATATGGTATGCGAGCCTAATACGATTCTCTCATTTTCCACTCTTTTGGGATACTCACCTAGCGGACAGCCTGAGGTTCCACTACCCTGGAGTGATTGTGTGTGTCATTTTCATAGTGGACATTGAGTTCTGCTTGTGAATGATTTCAAACAAATAGTTGAGACGTGTTCCACATCGTGTTGGACAGTTGAGGCTCGATTCTTCCCCTCTTTCTTGGACAAACAACCACGTTCCACATCACATTGGGATGGTCAAAGCTTGATCCTTTATTTTCCTGGTCTTTGATAGTGTATGATTGTGTATCTTTGTCATTGTTGCATACATAAGTGTCTTGAATGTCTACTTTAGTGTGAGTCTGATGTGGGGTCATACTCTCACTAAAGTGGGGGAAAAATGTAGTAACAGAAAAAGTATCCCTTTTCCTTAATTTGGGAATAACTAATAATAAATGAGCCTAATGTTAACTTGATTTAGTATTGTAAATGTGTTTTACACATTCACATTAAGTCTAGGACCCTTTTTAATAAAATGGAATTAATAGTGCCTTATTTAGGGTTTTGTAAAGTGTATCTTTACACTTTCACACTAATCTAGGGCTTTATTAATTAATTGAGGTTAATTTGAGCTTAATTGGCCCCTTTAATTCATACCCAAGGCTAATTTATTGCATTTTCTGAGGGATAAAACCCGACACTCTTAAATAATATTACACAACACTTAATTTTGGAGGAATGTGTCCTAAGCTAGCTACTTAGGCGAATGGGTCCTCACTTAACCTAGGACCCCCCCTGGAATATGTTTTTGGCGATATTTTAATGACTTCAAATCCTAGATCTAATGTTGGATTGTGTTATTTGAATTTCGGGATTTAATTTTAAGTTATGTATAAATACAAGGTTATTTCACATAGTTTCATCTAGCAATTTTGATTCAAGCAACCTAGATCCTCATAATAAATCAATCATAGTACTTTCACAAGAGCATTATAGAGCATTCAAGAACATTTCAAAGGCATTCAAGAGTATATTTATCAAGGTTTTATTGCAACAATCAAAGGCCTATTATCATATCAAATGCATGCATGTTGTTAGCCAACATATTGATGTAGAGCTCAAGATTACTTCAAGCATTCAAAGACATCATTTCATATCAAGTTTCATGATCAAGAACCACATTCATGGAGGCAACTACATGCTAGTTTCATATTTACATTCCAAGGTTCAAACAAAAGTGTGGTGAGGTGTGACATAGTATTGTTCCTTCATCATTCTTTCTATTTCACGTTTCATTATTTCATTACAAGGTTTAATTACCAAAACGGGGTTTGACCAAGGAAAACCCCTATTCCCTAACAATCAACATTTTCTCCTCTTTGATGTGTGATTGTAGGTTTTAGGTTGAAGATAAAGTGGAGAAAAAAAGTTGTCAAAGTTGCAAAAGTTTTCATCTTTCTTGAAAGATCACATAAACTAAGTTACATAATTTATTTCTGACTTTCAGGAGTTGAACACTTAGGATTTGGGAGTGGAAACATTGAAGAATAGAACCCAAAAATCAATTTTCCAGAACCCTAGCAGGGACCCATTCACCACTGGGCGAATGAGTCCTTAGTGAGGCCCAAAAAAACACTTTTTGGAGCAGGTACACAACATTTTACCATCTTAACCTACCTTTTTATTGTTATATCAATTAGGTTTGTTTTTTGATAATCGTATATGCATAATTGAAGGAAATAACAAGTGAAAAAGGTGTGGTTCATCATCCTGTTAATTCATTTTGATAACCCCCTTTTTCCTACATTTCAGATGGTTACCTTGCATTTCCATGAGATGAAGCATTTACCATATGAACATTCTTATATTCCTATTTTTGGAGGTGACCTTCCATTTTCATTTGATTAGAGACTACTGGGTACCTGTATTTTTGACTTGTAGTTTTTCATTCATGTTGAGTAGTGTTGGTTTTGGGCACTCATACAAATTCATGTACCATTTGTATCTTCGAGTTCTAGATGTTTTCCTTTGTTTTCCATTTGATTCGAGTAGTGTCGTTGGGGACACTCATGCAAATTATTGTCTCTTTTGTGATTAGTGTTCTTTAGACTAGTTGGTACCTATATTTTTGAATTACACCTTGCATGTTGAGTAGTGTCATTGGCATCACTCATGTAGATTCATGTACCACTTGTATCTTCGACTTCAAGACATGTTTTCCTTTTTTTTCCATCTAATTCGAGTAGTGTTGTTGGGGGCACTCATGTAGATTACTATCTTCTTGATCTTGACATTTGTATCTTCGAGTTCCAGATATTTTTCCTTAGTTTTTCATCTAATTTAAGTAGTGTCATTAGGGAACTCATGAAGATTCTTGTTATCTTGATCTTGATCATCATTTGTTTCAAAGGAGATTCTTCATTTTAGCATTATATCAGTCTTCATTTGACAGTAGTCTACATCTTCTCAGTGCTTCAGTGATGGTCTACATGTTCCTCTTGTTTTTGGGACATTATTTTGGTTGGAAGCTTCTCAGTCCTTCACACCTTGATGTGGAGGATTTTTAGTCCTTCATTCACCTTTCTCTCTTTTGAAGAGGAGTTTTCTCATTTTCTCTAGTTGTGAGAGATATTTTGTTTGTACATAGGTACCTCACCAAGCCTTATTTTCTAGGACCCATCATGCATTATATTTAGGGTTTTTAGCTACTCCCTAAGTTCATCTTAAGGGGGGTGTTAGAGTAATCATGCATTAACTGATAATTAATTACTCTTTAATTGATTATTAGTCTAATTTATTCTCATGCACTTAAGCTAAAATAAGGATTTCTTTATTCAATTAACTAAGTGATTTTTTGTTAACTGGTGTGAGCAATTATTAGGGTTGCTCCTATATAGCACTCAACTCTCATTGTATTATCACTTTGTAGATTTTATCTCGAACTCAACTTTTGAGGACTTTTGTTTTCCTTGAAATTTCTTGAGATTCTTTTGTAGCTTTTTCTTGTTGAGGAATATTGCATATATTGTTTGTAGATCTCTTGCATGCAAGTTGTCTTTGTTCGTTTTTTGATCCTATGGCTTGTGATTTTCACAATTCTAACAAATATTCAAATACTTGAAGGGCACTCCAAAACATGGTTTATAGTATCCAAAGGATATTGATTTCTCTTTGATATACAGATGCAGATTGGGCATGATGTGTTGCATTCTTTCTTGGATGCAAATTGGTGTCTCAGCTAATCAAGAAGCAAGATTCAGTGTCTTTATCTACTATAGAGGCAGAATATATTGCAACAACATCTTGCTGCACACATGTGTTGTGGATGAGGCAAACCTTGAAAGATATCAAAGTGGTAAATGATGAACCAATTTCTATCTTCTATGATAATACAAGTGCTATTAACATTTCGAAGAATCTGGTAATGCACTCAAGGACAAAACGTATCTCAATTTGATATCACTTTTTAAGAGAGAAGGTTGCAGAGAATGAAGTGAAGCTAGAGTATGTACCTACAAAGGATCAGGTTGTTGACATATTCACTGAGGCTCTTCCTAAGGATAATTTTGAGTGTCTCCAGGAGAAGTTAGGGGTTATTACCCCTCCTTTGTACTAGATGCATAAGGTTATGCATCAATCCAATGTATTTCAAGATTCATTCTTTGTCCTGGATTGATGTTGGAGGCTACCTCTCAGGGGGAGTAGGTAGTGGAATTGTTGGTTGTTGTAGTCAGGGGGAGTAAGTGTTGGTGTAGGTTGGTGTTGTTCTTTTGTTAGTTGTGCCAAAGGATATGTACAGTGGTTGTTGGTTGGTACAATTTGTTGTGTGCTCTTAAGGGGGAGTATGCAAAGCAACAAAAATGAAAAGATATTGTAAAGGAGGTAAAATTATGATTGATGTCAAGGGGGGAAAGTGATGCAAATGTGTTTCCCTTAGCCATTGATGTTAAAGGGGGAGAGAAAATAATGTGAAAAAGGAAAGAATTAGGGAGAGAGAGCAATAGTGAACGAGGAGAGTATGATGTAAGGGGGAGAAATAAAAGAGTTGGTATGGAGTAGTGTGTCGGTGATCAGAGTAGTTGTGTTTGTTGTTGGTGGTTTTTCACATCATGTGTTGCCATCAATGACAAAAGGGGAGATTGTTGCTAGTATGAGTATTTTGTGTTGTCATTGATGTCAATAGGGTTATGTTTGTGTTTTCATTGTTATCAACTAGTTATGTTGTTGATTGTTGGAAGTCTATTGATGGTTGAGAAGTTGTGGTGTTGCTTTGATTAGTTTCATTATGTTGTCATTAGTAAGTGTTACTAGTGTCAACCTATAGTGTTTCTTTGATAAGCATGTGTATGGTTGAGTCGCTATGTTGGTTTGGATGTGATAAGGAAGCGTTCTAGATGATGAGAATGTGCTTGTGGTGCTTAGTTTCCAAGTTCTTTTGAGAAAATTTGAATAAAAGAGGAAACAATACGTTGTAGAGGTGTTCTGGCATACAGAGTGGTGTTCTGGTTTTGCTTCACATTTCTTTTGTGTTAAAGATATACTTGTGTAGTTCAAATATGATGATCAAAGGTATTCATAGGTGTTATATCTAGAGTTTATTGGTCTAGATCATTGTTTAGAGAAAGTTGTGTTCACTAGTGTGTGAACTATGCATTACAATGGTGTCTATGAGAAATGGTTTTGCTCCACATTTCTCCGCAATTTGGTTTTTGGTCTTGTGGTTTTGGAAGTATGTTGATAAGGTTCATAGCTACCTTGAGTTGAATTTTTTCATGGTTTGATGCTCTGCAAGTCGATTTCTTGAGTTACAATGTGTGGAAGATTATCTAGGTGTATACGATGAGTTTGTTCTTTAGGTGAAAGTTGTTGTGAAGGAATTTTTTGGATTTCAAGATGTTTGTGGAATATCCTAGATTGTGTTCAAGTGTTGTGTGTGGTTTTCCAGTCGTATTTGGATCAAAGGAAGTGTGTACTTAATTGTTTAATGGTGTTTACACAAGTTCGATCAACCTTGGGTGTTTACACTAATTGTGGATTTTCTTCGGTGATTGTGGAAGTGTGGTGTGGCATGTATGAGTGGATTTATGTCCAATTTAATATATGATGTGTTCTGCCTTCATTCCTTTCCACCACATGAATTTTTTGGTGCCGACCTAATTTGAGTTTGCATGATTGAGGTGCATAGCCGACCTTGTCAATTGTTTTCAAGGTTAAGAATGGTATAAATGTGTTGAGTTGATGGATGATTGGTGTGGTGTGTGTGATGTGAATTGTAGATGTGTGAAGTGTGAATTTGTGAAGTATAGTGTGAGCTTCAATGAATTAGACTATTGGAAGAAGTGAGAAAAACGTGCCTACAATCTTCAGAAAGGCTACAAATTCGTTGGTGATGCTGTGGTGGACTTTTTGTTGTTGCATGGAGATGGATTTCTCATTGTAACATTCTTCTTTCTTCTTCTCTATATTATGGCAGTGAGCCCTTCTTTCTTATCGGGGGCGAGCCTATTGTATTTGATGTTACAATTACTTTATATTGTGAGCTAATCCTCATTGTGGTTTTTCCGTCCTTAGGTTTTCCACGTAAATATGGTGTTCTATTATGCATGGTGTTGATGTCTTTTAGTTTCAATTATTTGCTTTCATGTTAAATCATTCTAACAGATTAAAGGCTAATGAAGTTGACGTGGATCTAAATGTTAATGAGGTTTTTGATGTTTTAATGTACAATTGATTTATCCCCCCCTCTCAATTGTCTTGTGCATTCAACACTAGATGCAATGAGTGCTAAGTGGACCATTCATTATCATGAGAGATGAGTTCTTGTGAGCCACTACTCATGAAACATGGGTCAATGAGTTTGACTTAAGAAACTACACGGTTGAATCCTGATAGCAATACCATAAAATGAGGGTTTTCTAAAGTGTTTCTAGTCAATTGTTTTAAATTTTATTTTTGTTCTAGTTAGGTTTGATTTTCAAATTTTTTAAAAAATATAAAATTATAAAAAAAATTACAAAAATATTGCATGATTTTAATTGGGGAAATTACAATAAGAGAGTAGAGGTGCACATTGAATAGGATCAAATATATGTTTAGATGACGAATCTATAAACATGAAAGTTACTCTAAGGTGTAGAGTCGACCTAAGATAAGGTCTTGCATAGAGTTTAATGCAATCCACATACATAGAGGATCACATTTTCCCAAAACATCTAGAGTATAACACCATATCAAAGTTATTCTTCATCAAACATAGAAAGTACCCTTATCTACTCTACATTAACATTTAATTCAAAATACATATGCTACAACTAATTATTAACTAGTGTACATATCTTGATTCATTAATCTAAAAATATTAATAGATATCACTTTGAAGCTATTTTATTTACTTAAGAGTTATTTTATTTTACTTTAGAATTATTTTATTTTACTTTAGAGTTATTTTATGTATATATATATACATATGTAGATATATATTTGTATATATTATTAAAGATAGTTCATAAACATTGAGATTACAATCATTGAGACTTATATCAATTCATGTGGCTACAACAAATATAGGCAGACCATGCAAGGTCTTAAGTTCTATATGAATAAGATAATTGAAGTTCAAAAATAACCGCCTATATTGTTATTTTAAGTAGTTGACCATACATATTTACATGCTAATTATTGTTGGAGGTTAAAAAAAATATACATATATATAACCACTATATATTTACAGTCTTGGTCCCATTCTATTCATCCAATAGGTGGATCAATCTCAGCAATCATATCATTGGATCTAACTATGATCCAGGTGGATACTTGTCGTAAAAAATTGAAGTGTTCCACATTCTCCATATTTCATCACCATGTCGAAGATCTTGTCAAGAGCTTTCCGATGCATTTTGAACGGACCAAATTCGAGTCCGTATGTGAAAGTTATGGTCGGTCAAAGTTGAGGGTTGACCATGATGATGTGGCAGGAATGATGACGTGGAAAAAATGATGACGTGGAAAAAATGAGGACATGACTATTTAAAATATAATTTAAAAGCTAAATTCCCTTAAATTTAAATTATTAAATCTTTTAAGTTTTAAAATTCCATACTACGAGATTTTTAAGGGGACTTAGAGATTTTTTAGGATATTAAAAGATTTTAAGGGAGATTTTTAAGGGCTTGAAATATCATAAAAGATTTTTTAAAACTAAAATTAACGTTAACCTTGAAACTTAAAACAAATTTAATCCCTTATGATTTCCCTTATGATTTTTATAGCCCAAAATTATGAGGGCCATGAATATACGGGAGACAATTTGGTTTTATTATAGTTGTTAAAACTAATATTAAAACCAATCAACCTCTAAATGGCTTTCCTATGAGAAAATACAAAAATAAATAAACAATATGGAACCGGATGGAAGAATTTGTTTTTTTTTAAGGGGATAGTGGTTGAGATTATTGTTTTATTTGTAAAAATAAGGGAAATTTGTTGTAAGGGGGTTATTTGATTAAATATAGTGGTTTAACCCCATATGGGAAATTTATGTATAAAAAGGGGGGAATTTAGGACTTGGGATAAGCAAGTGGTGATTTTTATGAGAGAATTTTGTATGGAGAGTCTCAGCGTCTGAATTTGTGCATTGAAGGAGTGTTACTCTGCTGCACTTGAAAGATGAAGACTTTGAAACTCTTGAAGACTCAACATTGTATTCTATTGATGCCTTGTAATCAGTTTGGAGCATAATCAAGGATCGGTCACTCTTTAGAGAGGGACCCAGAGACGTAGCCATATTGGCGAACTCCGTTATCAACTCTGTTTGCAATTCTCTCTTCTCTCTTGTTTTGAATCACTTTGTTATTTTCATTAATTTAATTGTGTTGGTGTTTCACTTAAGTAATTTGGATTTTAAATATTTGTAAACATTAAGCATTCAAATGCAATTAGTCTAGATCCTAATCAGATCAAATTGGTATTAGAGCATTTAGTGACTATTATTGTAGTTGGTTTTGAATGCTAACAAGATCCAGGATTCAAAAGGGTGAAGGCAAGCTTGAGGAATATAATCCTGAGATCGGGAAACGAAGAATTTTTTTGAAAATGTTTGTGTTTGGAATGGAGGTACCTGAAGAACTTAGTGAGCAAGAGTTTCAAAGAGCTTTATGGCAGATGAGAGCTGCATTGGAGATACTACTCAAAGAAAGGGAAGAACGCATGAAACGTGAAGAAGATAATGGGGACAATAAAAGCAAGAAGAAGCAACTAGGAGGTGGTGATGAACCCCCAAAACATCCTCCATCTACTCCTACACATTCTCTTTCCGGTAATCCTTTTAAGGGTGTAAATAAGCCTCAGATTAAATTGGATGTTACATTTGAACTACCTAAGTATTGTGGTGAATTAGATGCTGAAAAACTAGATGACTGGATTCAGCAAGTAGAAGTCTATTGTAGATTTCAAAACCTCTTTGATGATGCTTCTAGGATCCAGTTAGCCACTCTTCGGTTGGGAGGTTCAACTCTTACTTGGTGGGAGAGTAGGACTAGAGTAGAAATTTCACAGCATGGTAGAGTCAATTTGTCTTGGTCAGAATTTGTTAGTTCCCTTAAAAAACAATTCTATCCCTTAGGTCACATGCAACAATTAATGATGAATTGGCAAGTGTTTAAACAAGGGAAAGGTCAAACTGTCCAAGAGGAAGGCTATTGCATTAAATGTACCTTTGTACACCCAGGATACTTTGTTAAAGTACATAGGAAGTCTTCACTCATATCTCATACATTCCATTTTGGTTTTGAATCCTATTAATTTGGATGAAGTTTGTGTCCAAGCTATACATTTAGAGTCAAGAGGAAAGGGTTCTTTTATTGATAAGTTTGATAATGATAACTCTGTAAAAAAAATCCTCTAAGGTTGTAGAGACATGGAAAGGAAAGAAGACAGCTACAATCAAGAAGGATGACAAGCTTTCTTGCTCTCATTGTGACAAGAAGGGTCATGATGAAGATCACTGTTGGAAGTTGCATCCCAAATTGAAGCCTAAGTGAGCTCAGAGACAGAATCAGAAACAAAAAGGTAAGGAGAAAGCCACAAATGTTGTTATGGATCTTGGTTTTGATTCCGATGATGAAACTAAGATAACAACTATGGGTTTGAAAGGTAAAGCTCCTATTTCTAGTGTTTCCTTTGATAGTTGTGCTTCTACTTCTAAATTTAATGATGTCTCTGAAGATAAGAAAAGGAATGAGTTGTTTCATTTAAGGGTTGTTGCTAAGAACATTAAAATTGATGCACTCATAGATAGTGGTTCTCAAGTTAACTTAATTTTTGAAGATGTTGTAAGAAACTTGGGATTGAAAACTACACTGCATAAGAAACCTTATCCACTAGGATGGATTTGCGAGAATGATAAGTTGCAAGTAACAAGACAATGCACTTTGAGATTCACAATCACTAGTAAGTTTGTGGATGAAGTACAATTTGATGTGGTTCCACTAGATATCTGTGGGATAGTTCTGGTTAGCCCTTATCTATATGATCAGAAAGCTATTTTCTATAGGGAAAAGAATCATTATCATTTGTTTAAAGATGGCATTCAGTATATTGTACATTCTCACAGGATTAAGATTGATCATTCTTTTACAAACACAGGGCAATTAAAGAGGGTGATTAATGCAAGTAAAGATTTAACTCTTATGTTTGTCAGTACAGGTGATTCTAGACATGAACTTGGAGTAGCTAACCAGGGTCAGATGTTGCAGGATGCACCCGCAGTATGGCATGAGGGAATGGTGATTGAAAGCATTGATGGATCCTTGGGTAAAAATGTTTCTATTGTGAAAGATCGATATGTTGTTGATTTACTCTCTTTCATCTCTCCATTATTGTTTAGCTTGATTCTAGTCAATGTTTGTTGGTTAGTGGCTATGACAGTTGATGTAGATGCTAATGGAAGTGATAAAATGATGTTTATATTCAACAATGTTGTTGCAGTCTTCATTGTGATTATGAGCTAGGTATACAGCTGTACAATGGATATAGGAAAAGTGGGGAGGCCAAGTCCTCACTTAATGTCTGAATAGATGTCACTTTTGGAGGTCCAAAAGCTCTCCAATGGGGAGGACTGATCTAGGTGGATACTTGTCGTAAAAAATTTAAGTGTTCCACATGCTCAATATTTCATCACCATGTTGAAGATCTCGTCAAGAGCTTTCCGATGCATTTTGAACGGACCGAATCTGAGTCCGTATGTGAAAGTTATGGTCGGTCAAAGTTGAGGGTTGACCATGATGATGTAGCAGGAATGATGACGTGGAAAGAATGATGACGTGGAAAAAATGAGGAAATGGCTATTTAAAATATAATTTAAAAGCTAAATTCCCTTAAATTTAAATTATTAAATCTTTTAAGTTTTAAAATCCCATACTACGAGATTTTTAAGGGGTCTTAGAGATTTTTAGGATATTAAAAGATTTTTAGAGGATTTTAAAAGATTTTAAGGGAGATTTTTAAGGGCTTGAAATATCATAAAAGATATTTTAAAACTAAAATTAATGTTAACCTCCAAATTTAAAACAAATTTAATTCCTTATGATTTTTATAGCCCGAAATTATGAGGGCCATGAATATACGGGAGAAGTTTGGTTTTATTATAGTTGTTAAAACTAATATTAAAACCAATCAACCTCTAAATGGCTTTCCTACGAGAAAAGACAAAAATAAATAAACAATATGGAACCCAAATGGAAGAATTTGTTTTTCTTAAGGGAATAGTGGTTGAGATTATTGTTTTATTTGTAAAAATAAGGGAAATTTGTTGTAAGGGGGTTATTTTATTAAATATGGTGGTTTAACCCCATATGGGAAAATTATGTATAAAAAGGGGGGAATTTAGGACTTGGGATAAGCTAGTGGTGATTTTTATGAGAGAATTTTGAATTGTGGAGAGAATTTTGTATGGAGAGTCTCAGTGTCTGAATTTGTGCATTGAAGGAGTGTTACTCTGCTGCACTTGAAAGAGGAAGACTTTGAAACTCTTGAAGACTCAAAATTGTATTCTATTGATGCCTTGTAATAAGTTTGGAGCATAATCAAGGATCGGTCACTCTTTGGAGAGGGACCCAGAGACGTAGCCATATTGGTGAACTCCGTTATCAACTCTGTTTGCAATTCTCTCTTCTCTCTTGTTCTGAATCACTTTGTTATTTTCGTTAATTTAATTGTGTTGGTGTTTCACTTAAGTAATTTGGATTTTAAAGATTTGTAATCATTAAGCATTCAAATGCAATTAGTCTAGATCCTAATAAGATCAAACTACCTCAAAGGTACCATATTCATCATTGTTAAAGTGGAATTTTGTTTGCTTTTTGTTTCGAGATTCTTCTTGTTCTTGTTAGGTAGAGCATTGTCATTGAATTTCTTTTGTATCTGTAGGTAACCTTTCCAGAAGGGAGTGTTCTCATCTCTATCAAATGGACAAGAATGTTTGTATCCTAACTCAGTTTTGTTGACCCTCATTGTGCCTTCAATCAACAACTTCATGAACTTGTGTTTAGACACCTCAATGGTTAAAGTGGCCTGCAATGAAACATAGTAAACCATGAGTCTTTTACAAGACTCTGTAAGTGACCTTGTTCCCTATTATTTTTCCTCATTCCTTAAAATCCACATTGACCATAAAATTTCAGTAGTATATATTAACCAAAATAGGTTTTCTTCCTTATTCAACTTACTTACAATCCTACAAAGAATATCTTTCCAATTAATATTGTTCACCCAACCCTTTAAATAAAATAAAAATAAATTCCAAACCTCTTTAGCAAAATAACAATAAAAAAATATGTTTTATTAACTCAAGTTGTCTACATATATTACACATTTCTATATCAGTATGGTAGAATCTAAAAGGCACCTTTTGAAGAATAAAAAGCCACTTAAAACAAGCTTTCTTGGGTGCAAGAGAGTTTGACTAAAGTTGATTAAATATATTTTGCAATTGGATTTTAGTAAGAGATAAGTTCCATGACTTATTAATGTATTCAAAAATAGAATTACTCATACACAAAGTTCTATAAATAGTCTTAACATTAATTTTTTGAATAGCGTATCATCCTTCCATTTAAGCATGTTTAAATTATCACTATTGTGGATACACCCAGTGGGTAACTGAAGAAACTTACAAGCATCCTTGAGAGTATTATCCAACTTCCTATCCATCTTCCCTTTTATCCATAATCACATATCCTTCAAGCAAGGATTGACAACAAATGGGATCCCAAGATATATAACTTGCTTGGTGGGCTCAACCACTTTAGAATTATTTTATTATGTTGAGAAATATTCTATAGTGACATAACATAATCCCATGTCATTACCCTATAATATAAAAACTAAAACACATCTAATATATATATTTTAAATTAAAATCATAAAATAACTCATAAATAATATAACTCTTACAAATAAAAATAAAGTAAACAATATAAATAAAAAAATAATTCTAAAATACATAAAATAACTATAATATAACTCATAAG
>VDFB02296366.1:0-27064 GCA_007258455.2 Sequoia sempervirens | reverse complement strand
AATGCAAGTAAAGATTTAACTCTTATGTTTGTCAGTACAGGTGATTCTAGACATGAACTTGGAGTAGCTAACCAGGGTCAGATGTTGCAGGATGCACCCGCAGTATGGCATGAGGGAATGGTGATTGAAAGCATTGATGGATCCTTGGGTAAAAATGTTTCTATTGTGAAAGATCGATATGTTGTTGATTTACTCTCTTTCATCTCTCCATTATTGTTTAGCTTGATTCTAGTCAATGTTTGTTGGTTAGTGGCTATGACAGTTGATGTAGATGCTAATGGAAGTGATAAAATGATGTTTATATTCAACAATGTTGTTGCAGTCTTCATTGTGATTATGAGCTAGGTATACAGCTGTACAATGGATATAGGAAAAGTGGGGAGGCCAAGTCCTCACTTAATGTCTGAATAGATGTCACTTTTGGAGGTCCAAAAGCTCTCCAATGGGGAGGACTGATCTAGGTGGATACTTGTCGTAAAAAATTTAAGTGTTCCACATGCTCAATATTTCATCACCATGTTGAAGATCTCGTCAAGAGCTTTCCGATGCATTTTGAACGGACCGAATCTGAGTCCGTATGTGAAAGTTATGGTCGGTCAAAGTTGAGGGTTGACCATGATGATGTAGCAGGAATGATGACGTGGAAAGAATGATGACGTGGAAAAAATGAGGAAATGGCTATTTAAAATATAATTTAAAAGCTAAATTCCCTTAAATTTAAATTATTAAATCTTTTAAGTTTTAAAATCCCATACTACGAGATTTTTAAGGGGTCTTAGAGATTTTTAGGATATTAAAAGATTTTTAGAGGATTTTAAAAGATTTTAAGGGAGATTTTTAAGGGCTTGAAATATCATAAAAGATATTTTAAAACTAAAATTAATGTTAACCTCCAAATTTAAAACAAATTTAATTCCTTATGATTTTTATAGCCCGAAATTATGAGGGCCATGAATATACGGGAGAAGTTTGGTTTTATTATAGTTGTTAAAACTAATATTAAAACCAATCAACCTCTAAATGGCTTTCCTACGAGAAAAGACAAAAATAAATAAACAATATGGAACCCAAATGGAAGAATTTGTTTTTCTTAAGGGAATAGTGGTTGAGATTATTGTTTTATTTGTAAAAATAAGGGAAATTTGTTGTAAGGGGGTTATTTTATTAAATATGGTGGTTTAACCCCATATGGGAAAATTATGTATAAAAAGGGGGGAATTTAGGACTTGGGATAAGCTAGTGGTGATTTTTATGAGAGAATTTTGAATTGTGGAGAGAATTTTGTATGGAGAGTCTCAGTGTCTGAATTTGTGCATTGAAGGAGTGTTACTCTGCTGCACTTGAAAGAGGAAGACTTTGAAACTCTTGAAGACTCAAAATTGTATTCTATTGATGCCTTGTAATAAGTTTGGAGCATAATCAAGGATCGGTCACTCTTTGGAGAGGGACCCAGAGACGTAGCCATATTGGTGAACTCCGTTATCAACTCTGTTTGCAATTCTCTCTTCTCTCTTGTTCTGAATCACTTTGTTATTTTTGTTAATTTAATTGTGTTGGTGTTTCACTTAAGTAATTTGGATTTTAAAGATTTGTAAACATTAAGCATTCAAATGCAATTAGTCTAGATCCTAATCAGATCAAACTACCTCAAAGGTACCATATTCATCATTGTTAAAGTGGAATTTTGTTTGCTTTTTGTTTCGAGATTCTTCTTGTTCTTGTTAGGTAGAGCATTGTCATTGAATTTCTTTTGTATCTGTAGGTAACCTTTCCAGAAGGGAGTGTTCTCATCTCTATCAAATGGACAAGAATGTTTGTATCCTAACTCAGTTTTGTTGACCCTCATTGTGCCTTCAATCAACAACTTCATGAACTTGTGTTTAGACACCTCAATGGTTAAAGTGGCCTGCAATGAAACATAGTAAACCATGAGTCTTTTACAAGACTCTGTAAGTGACCTTGTTCCCTATTATTTTTCCTCATTCCTTAAAATCCACATTGACCATAAAATTTCAGTAGTATATATTAACCAAAATAGGTTTTCTTCCTTATTCAACTTACTTACAATCCTACAAAGAATATCTTTCCAATTAATATTGTTCACCCAACCCTTTAAATAAAATAAAAATAAATTCCAAACCTCTTTAGCAAAATAACAATAAAAAAATATGTTTTATTAACTCAAGTTGTCTACATATATTACACATTTCTATATCAGTATGGTAGAATCTAAAAGGCACCTTTTGAAGAATAAAAAGCCACTTAAAACAAGCTTTCTTGGGTGCAAGAGAGTTTGACTAAAGTTGATTAAATATATTTTGCAATTGGATTTTAGTAAGAGATAAGTTCCATGACTTATTAATGTATTCAAAAATAGAATTACTCATACACAAAGTTCTATAAATAGTCTTAACATTAATTTTTTGAATAGCGTATCATCCTTCCATTTAAGCATGTTTAAATTATCACTATTGTGGATACACCCAGTGGGTAACTGAAGAAACTTACAAGCATCCTTGAGAGTATTATCCAACTTCCTATCCATCTTCCCTTTTATCCATAATCACATATCCTTCAAGCAAGGATTGACAACAAATGGGATCCCAAGATATATAACTTGCTTGGTGGGCTCAACCACTTTAGAATTATTTTATTATGTTGAGAAATATTCTATAGTGACATAACATAATCCCATGTCATTACCCTATAATATAAAAACTAAAACACATCTAATATATATATTTTAAATTAAAATCATAAAATAACTCATAAATAATATAACTCTTACAAATAAAAATAAAGTAAACAATATAAATAAAAAAATAATTCTAAAATACATAAAATAACTATAATATAACTCATAAGTAAATAAAAGATAACTTTTCAAATAAAAACAAAGTAAGCAATAGATATATTAAATACATCTATCTATTTACATTGCTTACTTTATTTTTATTTGAAGAACTGTTATATTTTTTTATGCAAATTTTTATTCTACTTTTGAAAAAGTCGACATTATTTCATTTTACAAAGTTTAATATTTTTGCTTAAATATATGTATGTCATATTTTGATTTTTATAGACATGATTATGACATGAGACTCCATGGTTTGTTATCATCACAAAACACCTCTTGACTAAATTATATACATTTACGTAATTAACATAAATTGAATTTAAAGTATGCTTATTTTCCTTGACAACAATAATTAGAAATAAAAACCCAATTTTCCAATCACCCATATAAAGTTATGCTGACCAACAATTTTTTTTATGGAGGGTTTTATATCAAACCCAAATTCATTCTAGCTACCCAATACGGGAGCACGAGCCATAGGTTGAACCTCTTCAACTAAGAGCCAAGGACTGAGGGGTATCCATTCGGCCAAATTCGCCCGAGGTATGATCTCGACCTCATCCCTTATGATGTCAGAGCCTTGTACTCAACAAAACTTGATCCCTAGTGGGCTCATTCAGAACCATTCAACTTCACCTCAAAAGCTTGATATCGGAGCCTTGCACTCAACAAGACTTGATCTCTAGTGGGTTTATTCAGAACCATTCAACTTCACCTCAAAAGCTACAATTGTTGGAGCTAAATTAATTATCACAATATTTACAATTGACTATATAAACTTAATTCTCTTGATATTTAATATTTACTTCGCCTTCAATTTTATATATATTAAAACAAAGCAGAATACAATGAATAACACGAGAACAAAGGATGCCAATTATAACATTATAAACTAATGCTATGATTACGCCTTCCTTAGCTCATCCATTAAGAGTACTGGTGTCACTATCATTGATCCATTCCCTTCTTTAGTAGCTCGTGATTCACTTTATTATACTAAAATATAAATCCAAGATTTTAATTCTAATTCATATAAAGAAGTGAATTCATACAACGAATCCCAACTTCAACAACTTCGTCTAGTGTACATCACATCCAATAAATAAATTAAAACAGCCAATGAGAAGGTTGCTTCCACGCTAAGTTATCCCCACCCCCAATAATAGTGTTATAAGATGATTACACTACTAAACTGTCATCCCAACTACTCGTTGGAGCAAAATTGTCGCGTGCTAACGGGTCGCTTTTCTCACTGGAATGCTACCCACCTTAGACCGTGACTCTCTAACGTTCCATTCATATTATATGCTAGTTTTTAACGGTCAAATTTTCAGCTCTTTCCCTAGGGCATGGAAATGGTCAGAACCAATATCAACCTATTGAAAGGAAACCATGCACCTAATGTGCATCTAAAAGAGAATTGTTCAAACAAGATTTTAAAACAAACTTTGTACCTATTGAAAGGAAACTATGTACCTAATGTGCATTAGAAAGAGAATTGTTCAAACAAAGATTTAAAAACAAACTTTGTACCTAATGTGTGCAATTCAAAGTTGACTGTTCAATGGATAGATTCTTAATTCATTCTAAATTAGGAAGTCATGATCTCATTTTGAAGTTCAATTTTTTAAAATTAGGTACCTAATTTGTGCAATTCGAAGTTAATGTCTAGTGGATAGATTCTAAGTTAGGAAGACATGACCTCATTTTGAAGTTCAATCTTAAACTAAAAAATTGACCTATGAGTTAGTCATATTTTATTAAAATTAGGTAAAACATCGAGGAAAACTCTTATTGTAAATGTTTCTTTAATGAATATGTATGTTTGGATTTGTTTTAATGTATTGAACATAGTGTTTTATTTTTTAAATATGAATGATGTTTAGAATGATTGAAAGAGATCAGATGATGAAATTAATGTAATTGAATGTCTTTAAATATAATAGTAATAAATTGTGCAAATATGTGTTAAGTTGGTCTTATATAAAAAAGGAATGGACAAGATTGACCTAAATTTCAATTTCAACTTGAATTTTAAGGGTCATTTCCACAAGATGCAAGGGAAAGGAATGGGTAGAAGTGAGCAAAATTTGAACTTGAATTTGAATTTTGATTTTTTTAGGGTCATTGTAAGAGGAAATTGCACTCATTAACCAATTTATAATGCATGTTATGACAATATAAAATATTTTTAAATAGAAATAATAGAGTTTAAGTGGATTACCCAAGTCGGTAAGTGGATTATAACAAGCTTATGGCATGTAATAATAAGGGAGCTCAAATAGAGTTCCCATGTTGGTGAGTGGATTATGACGAGCATATGACAATTATAAAAGATATGTTTTTTTAGCTTGTGGATTCATTTAGGGATTTAAGCAATGAACTTTTACTAGGGACTCATCTTGGGATTTGGATATTAGATTTTGACTAAGGATTTGGGTGCCACATTGTGGGTGGTTTCAGCTCATGATTTCTTAATTACCATTGGATGGTTTAATGTATTGCTTCTTTTATTTATTGGTTGCTTAAGATGGAGTTTTCATCGTGAATTATGCATGTACCATTATGTTGTCATTATTGCTCCAAATCTCTTTTTGGTGATACTCTTGTAAAGGCTTAGATTCTGCAAATGTATTATAGCCATTGAAGATTGAAGAAGGAAGGAAGGATAAGAAGAAAGAAAATCCTAGATCCAAACCTCATGGGAGATCTGAATCTCCTAAAAGTTTGAGGCTAAGTGTAAAAAATATAACAAGATTAGGCGATTCAAAAGAGATTACAATGAGAAAAGAATAAAAAGAATGATTTTGATAGATCTTTGCAAGAGGATGGGGCAGATGTCTTTGTCACAACCTTAGCAACACATGCATTTGAAAGTGCATGATTGATAGACTATGGATCTTCCTTCCATATGACCTCCCATCATAGGTGATTTTTAAAGTATGAAGGATATAATGGAGGGAAAGTATATCTTGGTCATGATTCCCATCTAAGTATTATTGGTTGCAATAGAGTCATGACTAAATTCTTTAATGGATGAGTAGAGTAGATCAATGGTGTTTTGCATATCTTATGTTTGGCATGTAACTTATTATTAGTCAACAAATTTAATGATATAGGTGTGAATGTTGTTTTCTCTTTGTCCTAGTTATCACAAATCTTTTTGGGATGTTGGACTTAAATGTATATGGTTCTATAAAAGTTCCTTCAATTTTTTTGTATTATGTATTTTTTATAAATGATTATTCTAGATAGACATGGGTGTATTTCCTTCAGAGTAAATGTAAAAAAATTAATGTTTTTTTGGAAAATCATATTGGTAAGAATATTAAAGTTTTGAGGGCTACTAATAGTGGTGAGTTTTGATTTGTAAATTTTGACAAATTTCATGAGTATGGAGTTGAGAGATATATGACAACTCCATGATATACCCCTCATTGAAATGGAATCATAGAAAGAATGCATATGACTTGATGGAGAGAGCTAAAAGTATGCTCAATGAAACAAGCATAGAGTAGAAGTGTTGGATAAAAGTAGTTTTATGATTTGATACTTGATTAATCTAGGTCTCTTGCATTAATTATTGATGACAAGACCCCTATGGAGACATGAATGAGCCCAAAGTCCTTATTACAACATCGTGATTTTGGTTGCAAGATGTGTACACATGTGCTTGGAGAGAAAGTGGTCAAAGTTGGAGAATAAGAAAGTGAAATGTATATCCATCTACTATAGTGTCAATGTGAAAGGGTACAAACTTTTGGACCCTACGGCCAAGAGAATTTTGGACAGCAAAAATATTTTTTAGAAAGATTAAACCTTGAACTACATTGTTGTTGCCAAAAAATGCAAAAAGAAAGATGTCATTCAATTACCCCCAAGACTTAGAAGATTGAAGCAAAATCTCATAAATGATTTGAAAAGGAAGAGAGATCATATAGTTCTAATAATTTGGAAGATGTAGAACCCCATCTTGACTTTTGAGGAGGTTCACTCGACAAATACATCAACCAAAAATATATACCCCCTAAATGGAGATGTACTTTTGTTTTGATTACTAATATCAATGAGCCTAGAACTATTAAGGAGGTGATGAGTATCAATGATTTTGAGTTAGGTAGAGAGAAAATATAGATGAAGAGATGGATGCATTGAAAAATAATGCCATGGGACTTGGTACCATTTCCTAATGGATTAAAAAAATGGTTGTAAATGGGTGTTCAAGAAGATTGGTTTAGATGGTGATGTTGAAAATAAAAGGAAAAATTGGTTGTAAAAACATATTCCCAAGTTGATAGGATAGACTTTGGTGAGGTTTCTCTAATTGTTAAGCTATTAGATTCTTATTATCTATATCAAATTTTGATTTAGAGATCCAAAACTAATGAATGTGAAGACATCACTCATGCATGATGACTAGAGGAAGAGATCTACATACATAGCTAAAACACTATATTGTTAAAGATAACAAGCATTTGGCTTGAATTTTTTAAAAAAATTGGTATAGTCTCAAACAATCTCCTAAAATGTGGTACCAAAAGTTTAATTCCCTTGTTAAATTATTTTTCAATATTCAAATTGAATCATTAAAAAGTCTATAAGTTTGCATGTTTAATTCCTGCTATCACCTGACATGGTGTTGATGCAACAAGTTTTATTTCTATCTGAAAACTTTCAAACAAAAACAAAAACTTTGGTTGGGCTAGAGTGAGTATTTGAACTTTGTATTACATTTCAACGCAGATAATAAAACCATTGCATGTTCTTATTTATATGGGACCTAAGCTTTTAGTTAAGTAGTGTCCTATGACACCTACAAAGATGAAGGATATGGCATGTGTTCCTTATGTTAGTGTAATTAGGATTTTAATGTATGTTATGGTTTATATTAGACTAGACATTACCCAAGCAATAGGAGTTTGAATCACTTTATAACTAATCCTGGAGGAAACCATTATGATGAGTTAAGGAGGTCTTTAAACATTTATGAGATAACTCCAATTTCTCTATTTCTTATCATTATGACTATATAAGGGACTAGTAGTCAATGGATATTCATGGATTTATGGATTCAAATTAGGCAAAAGGTGTCAACAATAAAATATCCACTAATGGATATATGTTTAGTTTATTTAGTAGTGTTATTGGTTGGAGGATTAAGTGATAGGTTGTGCTCACTTTATCCATTATAGATGCTAAATACATGGCTAAGTTACTAATACATGTATGAGGGACCACTAGCTTAAAAAATTATTTATGATAGTCAAAGTGTCATATGTCCAACAAAGAACCTAACCTTTCATGTGAGGATGAAGAATATAGATGTCTAGTACCATTTTGTTAATGACATGGTAGAGAATGGGAGGGTAATGCTAGAGAAAGTTGACACTTTGTAGAATGTTATAGATGCATTGATGAAACTAGTTAACATAGAGAAGTTTAGGTGGTGCAATAAACCTATGGGCCATGATGCTAGAGAAAGTTGACACTTTGTAGAATGTTATAGATGCATTGATGAAACTAGTTAGCACAAAGAAGTTTGGATGGTACAATAAATATATGGGTCTCTCCACCCCTAGTAGATAGTTGATAATGTTGGTAAGAGTAAAGTGTTCAACAAGTGGAAAAATGTTAAGAAATGTGTCATTGCATCCTAATGTTAAAAGTATAAAATACAATGGTTGGGCTATAGAGGTTGATTTTGGATATGAAAAATATCAAAACAAATCTTAACCAAAAGAAGTTAGTTAAAATGATATGAAGCTCTCTAGGACCTTCAATTCAAAAAAGGGGACCCAATCAACTTTCAAGATAAAAAAAATATGGCATCTACTCCCCAAGGTCTTGGGTTTGACTTTGAGGTTTAGACTCACCCGATGCGAGTGGCTTGTGAGCGACTGCTCTCATCCTCAGAGGACTAGTCTCGCCTTAGCTCGCCCCTTCCTGAACCCTAACTTGGCATAAAAATATGCCCAAGGTAAGGTGGCTTGGATTTTGGGATGGGTTGCGAGGATACGTCTGAGTTATAAAAAAAAATGGCATCTAAAAGTTAAGCTATCCACATTAGAAATGTAAGTGTAAGAGGAAAGTATACTATACTAGTATAACCCAAATAAAATAAATAAAGAGTAAACATAGTAGAGAATATCTCATCAAGTTCAAGAGAACTGACTTGGCTCATATTTCTTACTATGCTTACTCTTACATAATCATAATATCAATTTATTTTTTAATTAAAGATTTAGTCTTTTTTATTCTTATTCAATCCTTCCGCTAATAAGCAATCAATCGTATTTGGAGGAAGCCATTTTGTTTTTAGCAATGTACTTATCATTTGTTTAAATAACATTCTATTAGAGAAGGAATAAATTTGATAAATAATCATAACTTTCGAATAGAATTTTATAAATAAGAGATTCATTAGATAATAAATCTCGATTTCCCTTTCTCCCTTGAGCAAACGTTGTTTAAACTTATCATCCTGTGTTTTTTCACATAACGTTTACTATTGCCGATTGGGAATATGGTAATACATGTCTCAATTAATTTCTTGAAAGCATTTGAAAGTTTCAAAATTTTCTTTTTCTTCCATTTGAATGTTAAAAGGAAAATCATCATCATTAGTCTGAATTTTTGTTTCTAAGGTAATTTTTCTCACCTTTTTCCGCTTTAGAATAGCCTTTTAATGTTTTTTTAATACTAAATTTTAGCTCTCTTGTTGAAGAATAAGTAAGATAAATACTCTTCACGAGTTCTCTAGGAACAATTTTTTTTTCTTTCTTCAAAAGCAGAGTGCTTATTTAAAAAGCGAATACTCATAGAATCCCAAAGAAATCAACAAGCTAGATAGATTACTGGTGTATTTAAAGGTTTATACTTTGTTGCATACTCTTCTATGTCAAATTGATATATTCTCACCCTTTGAAACTTTATTGTATAAGAATTTTGCTTACTAGAAAGCAACTGTCTTTCTTTCTACAATATCGTCCTTTGTGGCATAAAGAGGCTAGAGGTCGAGGCCAGACGTCAAAAATTTCTTCCAATACAAACTAGAAAGACAAGTTGGTCTTTCTTGAAACCTTCCCAATAGATGAAGATAATCCAATAAAGGATTTTCTATTTTTATAGCTTTGATATGCTTGAATCGATTGCTATGAATAAAACTAAAATGCCAAGTCCTAGAATCACAAACTATAGGAGTTTCATCTTCTATGTAGGAATTTCTTCCAATAATTCTTTAGGTTTACCCTCTACAATGGAGCTCTTATTTATATTTCTTATAAGAATCAATTTTCTTTGTTTCCATTGATCTGAAGCTCTTTTTTTCGCTCATAAAATGACTAAATATAAATAATCGGGATAATTCAAGCATGCTTTATCACACTACTCTTTGGGGGTTATTTATGAACCATTCAATACAATACGAAAGAAGATTTCATTTTTTCTTTTTCTCCTTCCTCCCCTTTTTCTTTTCTTGCATTACCAAAGACTCTTTTCGCTTTAGAGAGATATACGTTTGTCTTTCGTCTAAAAAAGTCTTTCTTTGATTTGATAGAACTATTTATATTTAAATAACTAGCTTATTGGCTCTTAGTAATTAATATAAAACAAATATACCAGAGACCAATTTGTTTTTATTTTGAGTTCTCTATCATTTTAAAAAAGAAGGCAAAAGCTTGATCTCAACGATTCACACTAAGCATAGCAGTGCTCTAGATATTTAATTCTTTTAATTTGATCTTATAGAATTTGATATTTATAATTGGTCAGATTATAGAAAGATATTGCTCATCTTAAACAAAGATCCAGATTTTGATCCCCAAGACTCCATAGACATATATGACACATAAGAGTGTTATTAGAGGGAGTTACATTTATTAACTAGCTTATGATGATGTTATGACACATTATAAAACATTTTGGGATGGAGATAATGTAGTGAAAATGGACCACCCAAGTCGGCAAGTGGGTGATGACAAGCGTAAATAATATGTTATGTCTAGCCTATGTACTCATCTTGGGATTTGGCCTTGGATTTTGAATAGAGATTTATGTGTTGCATTTTGGGTGGTTTCAACACGTGGCTTCCAAATTACCATTTGTTGGTTTCATGTATTGCTTCTATTTATTAGGTATTTGAGATTGAGGTTTCATTGTGAGTTTTAATACAAGTATTGTTGTGCTACTAAAATTGCTTCAAGTCTCTTGTTGGTGATATTTTTGTAACAAATTAAACTCTGCAAGTGTATTATAATTGTTGATAATTGAATAATACATCGAGTTACTTTGAAGTATGGAGTTTTTCTCTCTCTAAAAAAAAAGTCCATGTAAATCATTATGTTTAATGTTTATTTTTTTGTAATTGTATGATAATTTAATTGTTTTTGATAAGATAAGCAACATTTACAAGGTGATATGCCCTTTACATAGAAAGCCCAAAGGGCCAAAAAAAGAAGCTAGTTCAAACCAGAAATGAACTAGGAAAAGAGGACAAACCACACAGAAACAACTGACAGACAGTTGTCGAAACACAAACAAGGACTAGACAACCCCAAAATCTGAGGGGACTAATTTGACTCCCTTAACCCTAGGCCGTGAAGAAGCAACAGATCGAGGGAGTCCCTTCTTCTTTCTTAGCACAACAGACAAGGAAGACTCAGAATCCAAGTCCACCGAGCAAGGCGAGAGAAGCGGATCAACCGAAGCCACCAAGGGCATAGAGCCACCACATTGTGGGGGAGACGACAACTCAAGGGAGGAAACATGATTGAGATGATAATTTAATTGTTGCACATACCTCCTCTCATAGATTATTGTTGGAAGCATATTTTGAACCTTTGCTTCCTCTCATACACATCTATTTTGATGGATAAAGTCGAATTTACAATTAAATATAGAGGGACAACACCCATTGCATGGTTCTATGGATAACCTTAAAGAATATTAAGAGTAATAAGCCCTAAAGTGATACACAAAGTAACGTAACCAAGGGATCCCACATGGCATTGTTATACCTTTTGATAATTACCTCAAACTTAGATGACTGGAGTAGCTAACTTGAATCACATCTAGAAACTACATGCTACAAATATTTAGTATGGATCCATTATTGACTATTACTTATTTAACTATAACATCATTATACCTAATCATGGTCCATAATTGCCGATATTGGTCAATCACATGTAGAGTTGTGAACTCTTGAGGTGTAAAGAATATTTGTCCTATATTGAAGTATTGACTCAAGTAATTAAGCTACTTCATTAGGGGACATATTGAACAAAATAACTGTGTACTAGGAAGTCCCTTAAGATATTATTACACTTTTTTGAAGACATATAAGCCCAATAGGGATAATTGTAGTGGGGTATTGTTAGGTTGAGTGTGTATGTTGTACCCCTTACATGCCTAAGGTTAAATGACTTGATGGTATGATTATGACATGAAAAATGGGAATGAATTAAGGCTTATTATGAGATGTAAAACATGAGGTGTAAGCCATATGATATGTAGAAAGAGAATCATAATTTTCATTCATAAAGTGTAGTAACACAATAAGTGATTTTAGTAAGGAAGAAAAGCATATATCCATGGCGAGAAATTTAAATGGCAAATAGAAATAAATTTCAAATTAAAAAATGAGGTATATATCAAATTCAAAAACAGGTATAAAATATAACCTCTAAAGCCAAAGAAAGGGATAGGTAGGGTGGTTGAAATATAGTAAATGTAAAGCACAAAATCCTAATTTTTGGTCGAAGCTCAATAATGAAAAAGGGAGATCATATCTAAACAAAGTGTAAGGTCACAAAAATGTATATTTGAAAACCCTAAGAAGTAAACTAGGTCATGTAAGTCCACCAAAACGTAAAGGAAAATAAACTTTTCCTAAGGCTAATCTGGGCTAATTAATTAATTTTTTTACTACTCAACTTGATCTAGATTAATGATTGGGTGATTTGCATGCTAGTATATTTTGATATTAAATACAAAGCTGCAAAAAGTAAATGCAATGAATTAGCATGGTTAGCACATTAATTAAACCTTTTGACTACTTTTTCCTATAAAATACAATTTCTTTGTTAATGAAATGCTAAAGAACATGCACTAAATTTGTGCACCATTTGGGATCAAGTCCATTGGTCTAGGTCAAGTGTGTAATCACAAATTTGTCTGTTACATCTACATGCAACCTTGCATGATGTGTACCTCTATTTTGTTGCTTGACTATCAATTTTTAAGATACTAAGAAAATGTTTCTTTGTGTCACATAGATGTGTTCTACCAGGTCAATCCCAAAAAATGTGTTAAAATCAATGAAAAGAAAGGGCCCTAGAATGAAATATGGAGATTTTGTGCTCCTTTTAGTGTTTTCATTATTCATTGCTCCTTTAATGCTCTAGAAATAATTAAGGACTTGTAAGTTCTTGGCACGTAAAATTAATGTTAATAAATGCACTTAAATACTAACACATAATATCAAATTTGCAAAATGTGTATTTAGTTGGTTTGTGACAAGAAAACATGAGGGTTTGTCAATCAAAATTTGAATTTGAAATTAAGATAAGGTTCACAATGACCAAATTTTGAATTAAAAAAATAAATCAAGTCCACCATTATAAAAATGTGTATAGCTACTATATCAAAATATATAGAGATAAATATGTAGAATGAACCCAACATTATACAAAATTATATTAATTATCAATATAGATAAATATCAAGATATTTTCTCAAAATAAACCCAATTAAATGAAAAATAATATGAACATACACATTTTATCATTACCAATACTATATAAAATCAATAAAATTATATTTATAATTTTAAGGATGGAAAGGAAAGTAGGAAAAATCTATATTTTTGGCATATAGAGGAAAAAGTACCTCCACTTCCTCAAAGTGGTTTAGTAAAAAACATTCAATCTTCAAATTTTATATTATCTCTTTTAACAACCATGAGAACTGGCCAAAAAGTTTATGATTAAAACAAAGTGGTGGACCCTACTCAATTCTATAATTACACTAATTTGACCGAATAAGTTTACCTTTATATACCTTCGGACTTACGTTGGATGATGTTACAAATGATGTACGCGTTAACTTAATAATTTTATGACCAGGTGCCACCAATCGCCGAGCTAAATAGGTGGCTTCATCGCAGAGACCCTTCCACCTCGCAAATAAAGAGTTCCCACTAACCATCAAATAAATATCATACAAGTTGTAGGGACAAACTTGAACTGTAGAACAGTACGGAATATAACCGTTGCGTGCCAGCGTATCAAAACTAATTAATCGATACCATTAAAAGACGGAAACGGAGTTTTAACTTCAGAGACAAGGCGAATGAATACGGAACTATACAGCGAAGCAAATGAATAACTATATGCGACATTTTTTTGCCTGTTTTTTTAGCGAGAGCTGGCATGCCAGCTGTTCAAGCCTGGTTAAGAGTTGGAGGCACAAAAGGACAAACGTCAATTCGTTAAGCAATTTGTGCCCTACTCAAATACGGCGGAGATAAATACACATGAAAGATGTAAACCAAGAATACCTCACAAGTTCCTCCTGGCTAACGGAAAGTTTAAAGTCATTGCCCAGCACACCGATCGTGTACGAAAAGAATATGCATGTGCTTGTATTTAAAAAATGGTTTCGAATAATTTGTTTTTTCTTAAAAAATTAATAACCATGGAGAAATAAATATTAACCACGATTCATCATCATCTAAATGGGCCTAGAAAAGCCGCCTCCAAAGCGAGGAAGCCAGCCTGGCCTAGGCAATCAACAAATAATAATCTTTTATTAATCAATCTTTACATGTAAAACACTAAGACAGAAAATGGCAAACGAACACCGCCAAATTTATCAGGGCCTTTGATAATATGCACGAATGGACTAATTTTCGACCGACGGAAACGTCGCTAAAAATGGGAAAAATAGTATCGGAAAAGCTTACCCCGCCGTGTATCGTACTTTTCAGATAGAGTTCGGAAAAGCTGTTCAAAGCTTCTTATCTTGGGGAGCTCCCTACCGCCGAGATGACGCCACGTAGAGATCGTACGGGGCCCACAGTGTGTCCAGTGGACAAGGCTCCTTGGCATCGAGGCGCAGCCACGGTTTTCCTTTGCCGCTCCAATGAAGCAAGCTCACGGGCCCCGGGTGCAAATCCCGGCAGCTGCCGTTGACGTTATCTCCTCCGAGGCCGTGCTGATTCCACCGGTGGTCTACCGGCTCCACATTTCCGGCGAAAACCAGTAAAAAAGGCGGCAGAGATCCGAGATCGTAAATCCTTTTTTCCTTCTGAACTTCCATCCAGTGTTCTATCATTTTAGTGAAATTGTTGAGCCGCCATTTCGCCAGATCTATGACCATAACACCTGTATTAAAATAGCAAGGATTTCTGCCCTGGAAGCTTTTGGAAAGCTGCTCGTCCGACCAGAATGTTGCTTTGGAGAAGTACTTTGTGAAATTTGCGTGGCAATACTCTGGGGCGCCCACGGTTCGAGTCTCGCCGAGGCTAATATTCCATAGCTTTGCTACATCATCCACAACCACCAGATCGGAGTCCAGATAGATCACTCTTCTCACACAGGGCTCCAGCATGTTGGCCAGATAATTGCGCGCATAATTTAGCGGCTGTTCCAGCGCTTGCCTTACTGAGCTCGAGATCAAGCCTTTCACCAGATCTGCATTGAAGTAGTAAAACTTAAATCTCAGATAAGGAAATGTAGTCCTTACTAGGGTTTGAAGTTCCAGCTCCATTTCCGTCACCAGAAAATGGAAGAAAATGTTATCCGGACATGATGCGTGCTGCAGAACAGAGAGAACTGCGGCCATCGAGCCTCGCAAGTACTCTGCATCTAGCGTAATGGCTATATGCACATACGCAGGATCGCAGGCTGTTTCCCTTCTGGTTCTATTTATTAGGCCGCATTCTTTCCCGTTCCGAAATGCCGGAGCTTCTTTAAACGAAAATGTCAGAGACGATGACTTACCCACCTTAAAATCCTCTCGATGAAAATCGAAGTGAGAAGATCGAATCGCCTCTGCCGGTGACCACGACTGCTGCGAAGGAAAAACAATCAGAACTGAAAGAATAACTAAAACAAAGCCCCACATTCTAACAAACCACGCCATTGACTCTCGTTTGTCCCTGCGCTTTAACGACTGTTGCTCCTGGCACAAGTATTTTGAGCTGAGCAGGGACGCCAGAATCAGAAGCTCCCTCATCTCAGCCATGGTGAATACCTTTATTTCCTCCCCCTTTACAAAGTCCTTCAATAATTTCGCCAGCATTCACCAGCAGAAGAAATCTTCAGAAAAATGCAAAAAAATTCTCACAGCTTTGAACATCAAGTCTCTAAAATGATGAAATCTTCGCAAAAACGCATCAATTTCCAGAGCTTCAAATTTGCACCCGTTGAAATGACGAAATCTTCTCAAAATGCATCAAACTTGAAACTTGCAGCCGCTGAAATCACAAAATCTCCACAAAAATTCGCCAAATTTCCTGAGCCTTGATCATCAAGCCTCTAAAATGACAAAAAGTCATCAAATTTTCTGATTAAAACTTCTAGAAGCAATTTTCTGACTTTTCACCCAAATAGAGCTTCAGTAACGAAAACACATCCACAACTAACAATGCAGCTTTGTTTTCGCCCTGAAAGCCCGGCTTTGATGGCAGAAACCTAAAAATGCCAAATGCGGTTAAAAATCTTCAACAATTGCAAATAATTTTTCTGGATCCCTCAATCAACAAACCACGATCTGATTAAAAAACCTATCTTGCGGCAACAACAAATCACTACTAAGTTTCGATTAAAGAATTTGAAGCGTTGCACGAGACGAAGAGGCGCTGAAAAATTTCAGATAAAACATAACAAACGCTTCGATCTCACAAAGAGACGAGCAGGCGGACCGTGTGCACGGGCGTGCACTACAGTCCTCTGCTTTCCTCTTCCATCTGAATCTCTTCTCAACCATACAATGTCAAAAAATTATACAATTTAATAAAAATTGATTTTTTTTTGGAATCCAGAATACCAAAAGCTGTGGCGAAGATCGATTAAAGCTATGGTAACAGCAATTCATTTAACAATTAAGATAAACAGTAGCAGAATTCCTCGGCGACATAAAAGAATAGGGTTAAAGCTCGAGTTAGCCCCAAAAAATAGTAAATTCAATCTGCCAGCTGTGTCCCGTGCTCCCAAAACCAGAGCTCTTTAACCCTCCTGAAAAGCCGATATGCCGGCGACCGTCAAACCACTCCGAGAATCAACACGTTGGAGAGAATATCCCAGCTACCATACACATACGAATACAACATATTCGTATGTGTAGGGTATGCTTCCCAATGGATCGACCAGGCTGGCGTCAACTATCTTAAATGCCCAAATTTAGTTTCCCCTGTAGGACGGAGAGGAATTTGGGCGGTTACAACTTAGAGGAGTCACGGGTTAACAGCCGGTGGAAAGCAGTTAATTCGACGGGTTCCTCGAGGCGAATACTTCCTCGTGCCGGTCGCCTCCCCTGGATTTGATTTGAATACTCTGTCTGTTTCGTCAGCACAATCAGAGATGAACAAGCGGAGAGGCAGAGAATGTGTAATTAACAGATTCTTACTATACCTTTGCCCTCCATTTGCTCTGGTCGTTGGAAGACGCCCGATCTACATGCAAACCCCAAATTTCTGCACTATAAAACGGTGGACCTTGATTCAAGCCTTACTAACTTTTGTAGCATTTTAAAATTTATCTCTAGCATCTCATTTACTTTTTAAGGATCCACACCTAGGAGTTTTATGTTCAAGAGGGTAAGAAGTTTCTTTGAAATATTGTAATTCTCCTCGTAACACTAGGTTTACATTTAAAAATATGTATTAGTTATAGACTTTACAATGCTCTTTGAAAATGGGGAAAATGGCATATGTTTATGCTTTTTATGTTTTAGTTATATGATAGATAGTTGGCTTTTCTTGTATTTATTAGTATGTAAGATGGTGTTTAATATGGAAGTTTGCAAATAGTATTATCTTATCTCTATCTTATCATCTGTAGGAATTGGTTATAATCTCTAGGTCTCTTATTTGTCATTTTGATTCAAATTTATAAGAGTAGAATTGATCTAAAGCATTTCTACATTTGTTGATCTAAAACCTAAATTTCAAATCTTGCAAGTTTTAATGTTTGTGCTAATATTAACACTAATATTTTCGGAAGATTCAAATATGTCACCTGAAACTTTAGAAACCCTAAGAATTAAGGCAAATATGTTGGCTATTTAATATCGATTTAAGTATTTTAAACCAAACTTTATAAACCCTAGATTATATTGACATTTACATAGTAGCTTTAATAGTTCATATTTCACTTTAGACTCCCTTATTTGATCCTAAATGAACAAAACCTAATTTTGTCTCTTCAAGTCTAACAAATCCAAAAAAACTCTTTATGTTTATGCAATTAATAACAAACCCTAATATTGCATATCAACTCACAAAATGAATGTAAACCATAGTTTCAAATACGTTTACCAATTTTTTCAAAACTGAATTTAAACACCATTTTTACTTTAACAGTAGATTCTAAATTTATAAAGTCATCAATGGTTGAGTGAGAGCTTCCTAAACTACCCGTACATTAATGAGTTGGCAAGATAACCCACACACTATAGTAGTAGGCCAATATAATAGAAAGTGTAAGGATTCACCCTTGACAAATGGAAGTGTCTAGTAACTCGATGTTGTTAGTAACCATTACCATTAAAGCTTGAATGCAACTTATGGGTAAAACCACTCATTCAACCAAAGGGTTTTCATCCTTTGATGCAAGATCTACAGGGGTTTCATCCTTCAATCTTCATAAACCCATAGGTTTTCGTCCTTGGAAATGGATACCTAAACAACAACTTCTCACTACAATTTTTGGTTAGGGGTAACTTGTTTGTGTGTTTTTCATGATAATGTTCAATGAAGTCTCTAAATCCTTAAGACACCCAAAAAGAGCATTGAAAAATACAACATGGGCTTCTTATGCCTAGTAAGCATTATTTCCCTTTGAATTACGCCTAAAATTGTGTCCTCGTGTGTGGGAATGTGCTTGAGAGGTATGGAAAAGTGTTATGCCCTTAATCCTATATGTGCTTAAGGTTATGAGTAGTTAACTTGTGGCTACCTTAACTCCTAATTAAGTTATATAATCATTATTATAATCTTATATAGGTAGTTTGGTTATCCTAGGTGTTATAATTAAGTATCTAAGCCATGGCATAATTAGGTATATATAGGATCTAGTGGTAAGTTTATTATACTCATATAGTGAATTGTGCTCTCATTGGAGATATTTAAAGGTTTTTCCCCTCAAATTGGCTTGTATTCTCTATTATTCAAGTATTTGTAGCATATTTTATATTATATTATTCTCTTGTGTAAGTTATTTCATTACAAAAGGTATCAGAGCATGATCTTGCTACTATGAAGGCAAGAATCAAGGTAAATTTTTAATACTAGAGGTCATTTTGAGAAGCGCATATCTCTCATATTTTGGTGAATTGTTTCCTAATTTTTGGTGGGTTGTTCAAGGACATATTAAAGCTAATATAGTCCAAATTTCAACTAAATTAGAGCAAAATAAATAGTGATTTTATTGCAGTGTTAAGGTTTCCATCAAATTCACTCTTGAGGCTACAAATCAACTAATTTCGTGGATATTTTTATTGGGAAGTGAGATCTAGGCCTTGATAAATTATAATAAAAAATTAGATTTATTTGGATTTGAGTTGTGTGATTTATTATTAAAAAAAAAGTCATCATAACGAGGCCTACAACAAGAGGCAAAAAGAATATTGTGTCACTTGAAATGTAATGTCCCCTTTTTTTGGGTTTCCTTATTTGGCAGTTGGTGCTATCTTTTAGAATTTGTGTTTGCATATTCAAAGGAGTGTATTGATGTTTCCAAAGAGATTTATATGATTTTTTTGGTTTTCTCTAATCCTTGGTGGGTAGTATTGCTATTTTAGCACTTACTATTTTTAGTAAGTTTCAGGGCATCTCAGTTTGGGCTAGTTTGGTGTTTGGACACACTATTTTTAGTAAGTGTTATTTTGGGTAACTGGTCTTGGCAGCAGTGTAGTGTAAGGTTTCAAGTTTGGGTAGTGCTTGGTAGTTGCAGTTTGGTGAGTTCTAATGTTTTGGCATATTATTCACTTAAGTCTTTAAAAGGTGATTTTTATAACTTATAAAGTTAAAAAAGTTCATTTTGACCCCCTTGTGCCCAACACTTAGACTTGGTAACATAAAGTTATTTTAAAAAAAAAAAAAGAAAAGCAATTTTTTTTTTGAAAAGCAAACAAAAAAGGTGCTTTTTCGAAAAAGTAAAAAGTTCTTTTTCAAAAAAGCAGCAAAAAGAAAAAAGCCTTTTTTTTTTTTTGGTTTTCTGAGAAAACATAGAAAAACTATAAAAGGAGGCATGGGGTAGCACATTGGGTCATGCTGAATATGATAATGTTATGTTGTCGAATAGGAACTTGGGAGTTCTTTCCTAAATCTTCAGAGTGAAACCCTCCCTAGGTTGTTGGTTTCAGATTTGGAAGATAGTCCCTAGTTGGTTGGGAGTGATTGCATTTAGTAATCATCATGGAGCTTACAAGAAAAAATTTTAGATTTTGGGTTTGATCATTTTAATGAGTTAGCATTATGTTTAGTGATCATTAGTCATGATTTTAATGAAATTTTAGAGTGTTGTTGATGTTTTTTGTAGCTCTTTTCTTATTGGTCAAACCCTTTCATGACCTAAGCTACACCACAGTTTCATTGTTGCAGGTTGAAGGGTTGAAGATTTCATTCCGGGTATTGACTCATTTGATTTCTTGATCTTGGGTGCCCCTTCTTGCCAATTTTTAGAAATTTAGGTGGAGTTTGTGAATTTTGGGAGTTAGTTGCCCCTCTTAGCAGGACATACCATTAGGGGGTTTCATGTTCTTTGGGAGTTGTGAAGATTTGTGCTCTTTTCCTTATTGTTTGGACTAATTTGGTGGTGCCATGATCATCATATGACCTTGCAATCAGTTTGTGATTGTTGTATGGTGAGTTGGTGACTTCCTTGGGTTGTGTGTCATATTAGAGCTTATTGTTTGAAGGGTTTTCAAAGCTGTTGTTGCATATCAAACCTATTGCAACAACCTTTCAGATCTGATACAGTCCTTTTGAGGTTAGATTGTGAGGTAAAATTGATAATACACTACTAAGGATATTTATTTACAAGTTGGGTTTCATGTGGAGGTGATGTGCCAGTCATATGCTTGCTAATTTGGTGCATCAAATTGTTACAACGGCTATATTAGACTTGATAGCTCTTATTTCCTTTATGTTATTTGAGATATAATTGCTAAAATGTTGTAGAGTTAGGTCATTGGCTTAGTTGGTTGTCATGTTGAGTTGATTGTATCATTATTTCAATAATTTATTGTAACCATATATAGATTTAGACTTGTTGGCATCATTTGTATTGAGCTTCATTGTAATACTAACTTGGTAGTACCATTCAACAATCTTGCTCTTTTTGGTTTGATACTAACCCCACTAAATAAGTGGTATTCTCGTTGAATAAGCGAATGACTCTTTGGATTTCATGTTATACCTGATGAATAAGCATATTTTTACTTTCATGTTGAGCTATATATCCCACTACATAAGTGGTTTTGGATGGCCAACCACCTAATTCTTTCATTTCCTACAATTTTTAATTCCCACTGAATAAGTGGATGTTTCCTTATGTTTGAAGATTTCATACTTATCCCACTGAACAAGTGGTTCATTTCAAGAGCGTAGCATTGTAACCTTACCACCATATGCTCTCACGTTGCCCACATTGGGATCTAGGTGATTAGAAAGTGGAAGGAATTTTACTTAATTTGACCATCTTTGATTATTGGCTAATGCTAACAAGTGAATTTTAAAAAAAAATTAGTGGTGGGTTATTATAGTGGTATCAGAGTTGGTAAAATTTTTAGTTTGTTGGGAAGCTAATGCTTGTTGTAAATTCTTCAATTGCATAGCTTGGTTCAACAGTTGTTTGTGTTGATCACTCCATCCTGTGGTGACAAAAGGAAAAATTCAAAAAAAAATTATGCACCTTCTTGTGAATCATGGCATTTAAATTTGAGGAGAAGATTTATAGGGCAGGAAAAAGACTTGACCACTAACATTTAACAAGGAATGAATTACTATGCACTTTGGATACGATGGAGAGCTTTTTCTTAAGATAGATCATCTAGATTCTATGGAATTGAAGATTGTTGTGGCTTTGATTGTAAGTATGTTGGTTAAAAGCCTAAACTTATGATTGTAATGTTGTAGAATTGCACTTAGGGGAAATTCCACATTCTTGCATTTTTTCCTAGCATTTATGATGCCTTAGAACATTAGTGACAAAATCCCATGAGTCAAAATTTCATGGTTTTGACTCCATGTGGACTTGTGGTTGAGCAACAAAATCCTGACGACGCATTTCTAGAGAATCTAGGCTATGGACGCATGCGCGGCATGCTAGCATCCTAGCGGCTTTTTGAGTTTGAAACGAAGAATATGGAATATTGACCCTTGAGACACGTGTCCTAGAGATTACATTTTAGAAGTAATGGCTCTTTACCGCCCTAGAAAGCATCAAAAACCCCTTCTTGGTTTTCATTTGGGGGTTGGAAGACATTCATTCAAGCTTTCTTGTTACTTGCTCCAATTTTGAGTTCTCTTCATCTTTGATAGTAGTGCTCTCACAAGCAAAGCCATGTTGGACTAAGGTCCTCCCAGCAACAACTCTCAAGCAAGCACTCAATGGTGTGTATGTGTGCTCTAGAGAGGGTCTAGGCCTGTGGGTAACATTCTCTCTCTCTCTCTCTCACTTTCATTTTCTACTTGTTTATTTACTATCGTGTGGTGCGGGTTCTACTCCTGAGTAGGTTTTGCTTTCACCACATGCTTTGTTTACTTCATTTCCACTCCTTTCCAACTTGGTTGTCTGTGGAGGTGGGAACACCAAAATGAGGGTCTAACTGAGGTAGACCCCTATACATCCCGAACCTTTTCCCCTCGTTCTTTTGTGTGTAGGTCACGAAATGAAGCTTGGAGTGAAGACCCAAACGTCTAGAGAAAGGTGAGCTTTCTTCAAGCCTTCTTGCACTCATTTTAAGTTTTGGTTTCCTGACTAGTTACTTCTCTCAATATACTTTAGACTTGAGCTTATAATTGAAGCTTGTCTCTTTATGTTTGAATTCTTGAGCCCTCTATTGCTTAGGATGCCAGTGTGCCATTTAGACGACAGCATGTCACGTTGGCATCCTAAAACTATGCTAATGTCTTTTGGTCGAGAGCTCTCTCTTCTGAGACAAAAATCTCTTGGTTTTTCTCTCTTAGGGTCTGTGGTAGTTTTTTTTTTCTGAAGCATAACTGAGTCTTAGTTCTTTATCATTCTGCTAATCTGTTTATCCAGAGGTGTATAAGGGCAATTCGTTCATTGGTGATCTCTCAAGAAAGGAGAGACTCGTGTGCAGTGAATCCCTCTTATATCACATTTTGGTGAACCCGACATGAACGTCAGATCTATCTTTGTGATGTTGCATGTTCGTGATACTGGCTTTTCTGGGGAAGATTGTGATATGTTGGAAGACACTCTAGATGACTTCTTAGAAGTGCTCTCCCCTATCTGCAAATCTCCTAAACAAATTTCCTCTCGGTAGGCTAAGGAGTCAGTGAATGTGTTGGTGGTCTCTCTGGCTCCTCCAAGCCCTAAAAAACTCATCATTTACGTGACCCTGACCAACTCTTCTGCCTATGGGATTTCATGTCATAGTGATTCATTGGACTTACATTCAAGGTTCATGAAAGCTATGGATTCTACCTCTTATAATGTTGTTGGGCACACATATCCTATAAGGAGAAATAAACAGAACCTGGATCAACAACCTTTTGTTCCTACTTCTTTACCACATTCTCAACCAAGCCTTCCTTTAGCACCTAAACCTGTGATCAAAGCACCAGGCGGTTATAATCTTGTCGAGCAACTTCACGTCACTTTGGCTAAGATCTCGCTTTGGCACTTATTTCAGATTGCTCCAATTTCTTAGGAGATGCTTTAGGAAGCTTTACAAAAGATTATCTTTCCTACCTCCACTAGGCCCACAGATTTTAATGCATTTTTGGCTCATATTCGCATGGATTTTCCGAATATCACATTCCACCCGCAAGAACTCTCGCCTCCAGATGTGCAAAAGAAAGAAAATACCTTGATGATTATAATTAATGTTAACAATATCGATATTAGGCATACCCTCGTTGACACTGGTTTGACTCTCAACGTATGTGGTATGGACCTATTACCTAATATTAAAATTGATTCATCCTCTTTAGCAACTTCCTCCTTGTAGATTCATGGATTCGATAACACCGGCCGCCAAGCTCTAGGTACAATAATACTACCTTTGTAGCTAGGTCCTGTTACCTTACCCACATTGGTTTATGTGATGCCTAGCTCGTTACCATACAACCTCCTTTTGAGGAGACCTTGGATTCATGCTATGGGTGTTGTGACTTCTACTTTACATTGTTCTTTGAAGTTTGTTGCAAATAATCGAGTAGTTACAGTTAAAGCAGGTCTAGAAGTTGTTCACCTCTATGAGTTGGTGGTTGTCGGTCATGCTTCAATTGTATCTACTCTCAAGAACTATATTCCATCTTTGACCACTAATGCTATGGCATGTTCTTCATCAATACCCTTTGTGGAAGTTGTTCCTAGTGTGAGTGTCAGAAATGAAGAACCACCTAAATCAAAGGACCTTGAGTCTCCCTCATCTGCCTCTCAAATGAACGCTTTCCTTGGTGATGATTGGGGATCCTTGAATTTCTTTGAATTCTTCATCACAAAATACAAGGAAAACCCCTCTTGCATAGACCTTCCAGGTACCCCTAACACAAAGGTGGATGATACTCCCATTGAGGAGGAGAAGTGTAATCCTATTTAGGAGGTCAATCCTTCCTTTTCTTAGGAGAGTAATCCCGCTCCTGCAAAGGAGGTTAACATTTGTGAGCCTAATAAAGAAGGTGGGAGTACTCTCATAGAGACGTTTGACATCCATTGGTGGAATGAAACGCTCTATGTGGAGCTGCCACCTCCTGAGGTTTTGTAAACTCGTTACGGGTTCAGATATGAACTCGCTTCTCAATATGGCTACGAGTAGAAAGGCCTAGGGTGTATCAAGCAAGGAATTCAGGTCCCTATCTAGTTCGAGCTGCGACAACGCTATCTGGGTTTGGGATGCTCTATAGAACAGTTCAAGCAAAAGCCTTGGTGGAGTGTTAATATGATTTTAGCCAAGCCGTTGAGCCTGGTTCATCCTGAGTTGATAGAGGAAAGGGAGCAGGCCGAGAAGGTCCCTCTAGATGTCTTCTCTTCGGATGAAACATTAGGGGAATTTTTAGGTGCTTATTCCCTATTTCCTCCTTATCATCACAAGAAACGATTCTCGTATCGCTTGCACATACAAGCATACTTTAGAGAATTTGTTTTGAGTATTGATGAGGAGGACCCCCTATCTAATGTCGGTGATGATGTCGCAATATCTCGTCCTGAAGACTATAGTTCCCTTCTTAAAGGAGATACTATTGAAGTTTCTATGGATCATAAATCTTCAGAAAGGGTAATCAAGATTGGAAAGTGTCTCTCTCTGAAAGAAGCAGATGAACACTCTAATCTCTTGCATTCTCATCCTAACATCTTTGCTTGAATGTATGAGGATATGCTTGGTATTGATGAGTCTATAGTGGTTCACAATATCATCCTATGTCTTGATGCTAAGCCAGTTAAGCAAAAAATTCAAAAGATCAATCCTAGGGTGGCATTGATGGTCAAGACTGAGATAGAGAAACTATTGAAAGCAGGCTTTATCTATCTGATTGACTATTCCCCTTGGATTTCAAATATAGTTCTCGTTAGCAAGCTTGATGGACTTATTCGTATATGTATCAACTTTCACAATCTTAATAAGGCTTCTCTTAAGGATGATTTCCAATTGCCTAATATAGATATGATTGTTGATTTGACTGCAAGCCATGCATTGTTATTAGCCATGGATGGATTCTCGAGTTACAATTAGATTCATATTAACCCAGATGATCAATACAAGACAACCTTCACTACCCCTTGGGGTACTTTTTTTTATGTGGTCATGCCCTTTGGATTAAAGAATGTGGGAGTGACTTACCAATGGGTGATGACCCTGATATTTCACAATTTTATCCATAAGATCTTAGAAGACTATGTTGATGATATATTGGCGAAATCGATAGCCCATCAATATCATGTAAATAACCTTCATCTTATCTTTGAAAGGCTTCGACTCTATAAGATGAGACTAAATCCTCATAAGTGCATCTTAGGTGTTGATGTTGGTAAGCTTTTGGGGTTTATAGTTTCTCACTATGGAATCGAGGTTGACACAAGTAAGATTGATGCCATTGTTAACATGCCTCCACCAAGGAATATCACTGAGTTGTAAAGTCTACAAAGGAAGATTCATGCAATTCATAGATTTATATCTAAATTGGTTTATTGTACCTTTCCTTTCACTTATTTATTGAAAAAGGATGTTCACTTCATATGGGATGAAGAGTGCTAGAAAGTCTTTGAGTCAATCAAAGCATATTTGGCCAATCCTCCCGTATTGATGTCGGCTATGCAAGACAAAACCTTTTTGCTTTACCTTGTTGCATCACCATATGCTATGGCAGCTCTCTTGGCTCAATATGATGACACAGGAAAGGAGAGAGTGCTCTATTACATTAGTTGCATTCTAGTTGACTATGAAACTTGTTATTCCTCCATGGAGAAGTAGTGTCTCGCTCTTGTCTTTGCTACGCAAAAGTTGAGACACTACCTTCTCCATGCTGAGACACACGTCATAGTAAAAATAAATCTCTTAAGGCATCTATTCTCTAGCATTGACCTAGCTGGAAGATTAGCAAAATGGGTTATGTTGCTTTATGAGTTCAACATAAAGCCTATTACTCATAAGTCAATAAAGGGTCAAGCGGTTGTAGATCAACTAGAAGAAGTTCCCTCATCTCGCTCCTTCCCAGGGTTGGATTTGTTTCCTGATGAAAGTATTTTTGTAATTAATCATGATCTTGAATGGAAAATGTATTCTGATGGATCG
>VDFB02296365.1:0-24203 GCA_007258455.2 Sequoia sempervirens | reverse complement strand
CCCCTTAGTCCACAACCTCCATCACAATGTAATGAACTCATCGATAGATTGAACTTCACTTCACCACTGACAACTTGCAACTCTTTTTTTTACAATTTTCTCAATATACTCGACATATACAATTTTAAAAGGATCAATACTAAAAGTGTTTACATCAATGACAACCACATATCAACAACACAACCACAACATTCAACAACCAATGCACTTGCAAGCCATGAAAATTACAAGAGGGAATGGAAAAGGTTGTTCCCCAATGTGAAAGGTGACTACTCTCAAGACTCTTCATCAAACATTTAATGTAACAAACAAAAGTATAAAATGCTCACCAAAATCCCTAGTCGAAATTCTTTACCCAATTCATTCACAAGGACTATATGAAAATAAATCCAATCAACATGATGTTGAGGAAATTACACCCCAGAGGGAATCGGGCTAGTCTTGCATATTTTACCATTTTTCAAAAATTAAACCATAGTACACATTTGTTCTCAATATTTGAATGATAAGTACATTCATGAGTTGAATGCAATCATTCATAAACTGAAATGAGAAATATAACAACAAAACAATAAAAAATACAACATTATCTCAGTAAAGCAGTGACACCACAAATGAACAATGAGACACAAGATTTTCCCAGTGGAAAACCCTCCTAGGGTAGAAAAATCTCTCCTAAACTACTGCCTTTTAGGCTCTTATTTGAAAAACCATTGTTAAAAATGCCTTATAGGCTAATTTTTGAGCACCAACTCAAGGAGCACCAACCCCTCATTTTGAAACACCAATTTCAAGGAACACCAACCCCTTTTTCAGATTATAGAATTACAAATAATACAGAGGATTTCTTTGTTTTCTAGATAAGCTCATAGAACCCCTCACACCCTTAATCCATCTAATACCTTAAAGATTCAAAATAATGAATCTGTAAAATATTACATAAATTAAGGTTTTTATAATTACACTCTGCATCATATTTTCAAGCTTTTATTATAGAGCCTTTTTCAACTTTTTCTTGTTTGATACAAGTTACACTATCACAAAATCACATCAGCAAACTCACAATGATGAAAACACTGTATTTATATGAATACAAAGATATAGATATGCTAAAGATAAGTCTTCACAAATGTCATTTTCAAAAGAAACTTTTACCCAACTGGTTGTTGGAACCGTTTTGTTTCAGGATCCCTGAATGTAATGACAGTTGGACTAAGAATAAAGTATCATTTCAACACAAAATGTATTCAATCACCAAGATCTGAGCAATGCCCAAGATAGTTGTTTTCATAACACAATGATCACATGACTAGATCAAACAAACAACTTTTGCAGTTACTTATAATGGAGAAGAAAAAGAAATGAAATGTATGATATCCTGTTTGAACCCACCAAATCTTTTCCATCATTTGAGAAAAATGAAGCAAAAACTGCCATATAGCCATTTTCCAAAATGAAATAGATAATACATGTTCATGCTGCATAGAAATAAAAAAGATACCAGATTGATTCGATGCCAACCATTGCAGCTCAGATTTGTAACTCCATCAACTTCATTCGAGCTTCTAGCCAAAGAGTAACAAAAAAAAAAGTAACCAACCATGATTTACAGTGAGCTTTTTTCTTTAGAGTTGTAGCAAGTAATCAACATTTAAACACTGAGATTTTCTCCCTGACAATGTCGTTACAACCAACTAAACCAATGAGAAACAACGGTTACGAGAATTCCATGGCAGTAGCTAGGGTTCCATACTCAGCCAAAAAGATAACCATAAAACACGTTTTTCCCTATCCCTTCAATTACTAAGTCATTCGATGAATTTTCAAAATCATAATGAAATTTGAAGTCCGCAAAAAAAAAATCGCATGAAATTTGTAAAACATCATGATGAATTTAGAATTTTATGTCTTATACCTTTTACTACAAATGCCAACACAATTATCACCTAGATAATTTCTCAAAGAAGTGTCGATCCACATTATCACTTTAAACATTACCAAATTGTTGATGCCATGTCACTTCATAGTGAATTTTAAATAATTCAAATAAAGATTTAGCCAAATGATAATTTAATATCATATGCAAAAAGTGAAGGGCTCGATCAATAATAAAGATAAGTATTTTCCTTTGGACGCCGACCATGAATTCTAGGCTCAAGCATTGGAGACTCCTTTGATAACAAGTATAATGTTAAAATTATATGCCATGTGTACCAAGAAATACCATCAAACAAATGAGTTGCTAGAACCAAAATGAATTTAGTGCCTCCAAATAATGTGAGTTCGGGATGTAACCAGATGGCTCTAGAGTCCTTAAGAAAGACATGAGAAAGCTTATCAAACTAAGATACTACAAGAGTATGCAAGATAGTGTCAAGATGTCCAAGAAACAAAAACAATCCATAAATATTTCAATGACCCAAAGATAATGTACTAATATATCATTCCTGATAACAACCAACTGAGAATACTTGAGCTTGAAACCAAGAATGTTCAAGCTGAACATTGTCCAAAAAATTATGAGATACCTGAAGCACATTAGATCATCATATAAGCCAAGAATGATAAGATCAAATATTCTTCTAGATGATGGACCTGTAGCATGGTCATAATCAACACTGTCAGTCCAATTAAGAAACATATACATCTGTAAAGGAGATCTATCTAAAAAGAATAGTTATCAAGATCCCATAGATGAACCAACTGTAAACAACTTGAAACAAAGTAACCTAAAATCTGAAATAGACATCATCAAGAGCCATCGAGAATGTATCATGTCAAGACAATAAAATAATGAATATGGAGAGCATAAAGATCCTAAGAGACCAAATCTGAAGCAGTCAAACCATGAGACCCAAATAAGTGATTTTTTCATCAAGGACAAACCATGAACACAACTGAGATCCAACAAACTCCCCCTTTGTCCTTGATGGAAAAACATAAATAACTCTCCCCCTTTTTGCCTCAATGACAAAGGATAAAAGAGAAGAATGTGCAGTGCCATGAAACACAACATAGAAGCCAACCAAATACCATATGAACTAGCTACAAATAGAGCAGTAAACTAAAACTACAAGAGAGTTATGAATGAATAAAAGTTGTAACAAGCTCCCCCTAAGCCAAAACTGGCTAAATTAGAGAAGTAAAGATTGAGAGATAACTCCCAATCGAAGTCTTAGCCTTTCAAATAACTCTTTAGCTAAAGGCTTAGTAAAAATGTCAGAAACCCATTCTTGTGATGCAACAAATTGTAAACAGACCTCATTAGCCAACACTTTTTCTCAAAGAAAGTGAAACTTGATAGCAATGTGTTTAGTGCAAGAGTGCATAACATGATTTTTGGAGATATTGATCGAACTAGTGTTATCACATAGAATAAAAATAGGTTTAGGGACTTCAATACCCATATCAGATAGAGTTTGTGCCATCCAAAGTACTTGAGTACAACAAGAAGTGGTAGCTATAGACTCTGCCTTAGTAGTGTAAAGAGAAACAAATTCTTGTTTCTTGTTGTGCCATGCCACTAAACGATCACCAAGAAAAAATGCAGCACCATTGGTTCTCTTCCTATCATCCAAACAACCAGCCCAGTCAACATCAATATAAGCAATTAAAGAAAAATCATTGCTTCTAGGATACCAAATTCCATAATCAAGAGTGCCCTTAACATATTTAAAGATCCTTTTAACAATAGTAACATGAGTTTCCTTAGGTGATGACTGAAATCTTGCAACCATGCACACTGTCTGCATTATATTAGGTCTAGAGGTTGTTAAATATAATAAGATGCCAATCATTAACGTATATTCAGTTGGATTTACATTAGGAGAATCATCAACCTTAGTAATTTTGCAGCCTCTAGCCATTGGAGTGCTAACTGGATGACATTCATCCATTTGATATTTCTTAAGCATCTCTCTTGCATACTTTGCTTGAGAGAGAAATATACCAGTTTGAAGTTGAGAAATTTGAAGACCCAAAAAGAAAGTTAATTCTCCCAACATTGACATTTCAAACTCAGATTCCATAATCTAAGAGAATTTCTTACTCAAAGCAATATTATTGCAGCCAAAGATAGTAATCATCTACATAAATTTCAACAACTAGAATATCAGAACCTTCAATTTTAACATAAAGATTGTTGTCAACACCTCCTTTAACAAAGCCATTAGAAATCAAATGATTATCCAACCTAGAGTACCAGGCTCTAGGTGCTTGTTTTAAGCCATATAGGGCCTTTTTCAGCCTGTAAACATGATTAGGTTTGTTTTTGCAAATAAACCCTTGAGGTTGTTCTATATATACTTCTTCATCTAAATAACCATTTAGAAAAGTAGTTTTGACATCCATTTGATAAACAGTGAAGTTCTTGAAAACACAATAAGCTAAGAATATTCTAATAGATTCAAGTCTAGAAACAGGTGCAAAAGTTTCACCAAAATCAATACCTTCTTGTTGAGCATAGCCTTTGCAAACAAACCTTTCCTTGTTGCGAACAACATTACCATTTTCATCAAGCTTATTTTTGTAAATCCATTTGCCACCAATGACATTCTTGTCATCTAGTCTTGGGACTAACTCCCAAGTCTAATTTTTCTCAATTTGATCAATTCCTTCCTGCATAGCATTAAGCCAACATTCATCAGTGAGAGCTTCATCATAATTTTTTGGCTCAAACTATGTAACTAAATAGAAAGTTGTAAGTTGAGCTATATGAGATTTTTCATCAAATTCAACAATCTTTCTTCTTGTTTGAACTCCTGCATTTTTATCCCCAATAATCTGATCTTTAAGATGGTATCTAGCAAGAGATTTTGAAGGATTTTTTGACACACACTTTTCAGGACTTGTTTCTTCAATTTTAGGACTTGTTGATTCAACATTAGGCTTTGTTGTTCCAAATCCTTCTTAAATTATTTCAAGTTCAAATTCTTCTACCTCATCATCTTGCATAGGTTCAACATCTAAATGTGGTCTTTCATCAACTTTTACATTAACTACTTCAACAATCTTATTAAGCCTTTTGTTAAGACATTTATAGGCTTTACTATGAGTTGAGTATCCCAAAAAGATACCCTCATCACACTTTGATTGAAAGCTTCCAAGATGATCATCATCTTTCCTGATAAAACACTTGCTTCCAAAAATTCTAAAATTCTTCACATAAGCTATTTTTCCATACCATAGTTCATAGGGGGTGTATTTATATTTCACCCTAAGTTGCACTCTATTCAAAGTGTATACAACTGTATGAACAACTTCTTTCCAATACATATCAGGCAACTTAGCCTCATCTAGCATTGTTCTAGCCATTTCTTTTACTGTTTTGTTTTTACGTTCAACTACCCCATTTTGTTGAGGTGTTCTAGTGGCATCATATTGCCTCTTAATACCATGTTGTTCATAGTAATCAATAAACTCCTGAGAGGTGAACTCACCTCCCTTGTTAGATCTTAGACATTTGAGTTTTAAATCTAATTCTTTTTCAACCATTTTATGAAAGATCTTGAACCTTTTGATGAGGGAGAAAAAACCTTGAGACACATAAATAATGCACACAACTAGAAAAATTCATTATTATTCAATAATGAAAATATTGCATGTAGAGGATCCCAAATCCTCGAGCTCTGTGATACATGCAAGCTACATAAGTTTCAAAAAAATTACAGAAATTATAGAAAATCCCCTTTTCACAACATGCAAACTCTTTTCCCAAAAAGCTATCCAAAAATCAGAAACTAGCCCATAAATAGCCCCTTTTTGGTTTGGAGCCAAAAACAACTTTGGAGATAAGATTTTTGGCGGTTTGGTGCCAAAAATTACAATTTGAAATTCAAACATTGAGTCCTAATTCGAAAATTGGCAATTTTCCAAAAATCAGCCAACTTTCGGAAGCCATAACTTTTGATCTGGGACTTCGTTTTTCGAACCGTTTGCACCGTCTTGGAGTGATGAACGCGCTAAGAACCCACTTCACTAGTTTTGATGATTTTTTCGCCTGTACGGGACCATTTAGTGCCTCAAAGCTGGCCCGAACTTAGAAGGTTTTGAACCAAAAGCGAGAAGTGGAGTTGAATAACTTTCAAATGCATTGAATATCTTGACTGATTCTTTCACCAAAAGCCTTATTTTCCATCATAAACCTTCCCATAATTTTTCTTCCCATTCCTTCAAATTCATACACACAAAATAGCGGTTAGTAGAAAAAGCAAAAAAGTAGTTCTAAAAGTTGGAAACTCTTATTCAACGAAAAGGGTATCCAAAAATGCAAAAAATATCTACAAAAAGCAAACGAATAGAACATAAATGGAAAAAATCTTTTTGGGTGATCTTGAGGATTCCCTCACACCGGATGCTCTGCATCACCTTTCAAAAGCTTTTGATTTGTGTTTAAGAAATGTGACCCAAACCATTCTAGTATAATCATCCACAAATGGCATAAAGTAATTTTCACCATTAATAGACCTTGTTCTAGTTGGTCCACACAAGTCTGTATGCACTAGTTGTAAAGGTTTTGATGAAGAATGTTCTTTTGTTTTGAAACTGACTCTAGTTTGTTTACCACTTAAACATTCTTTGCACACAAAATTTTTTGGTTTGTTAAGGACTAGTAAACCTCTAACATTTTGATTTTTGCTAATTCTAACCAGATTGTCAAAATTTATGTGTCCTGGTCTCTTATGCCACAACCAACTTTCTTCAACTTGACCCATTAGACACATACCTTGATTACTGTCTTTACCTGATGTGTCAAGAAGATTGTTAACATTCCCTTTAGTCCTTCTAGCTGCAACAACCTTTCCAAGCTTGTTTTTAATCTCACATCCTTGTGAAGTGAACATAACATGATAACCACTATCACAAAATTGACTAACACTTAGAAGATTGTGCTTTAGACCTTCCACATAGTACACATTGTAGATAGGAGTGTCCTCATTCTGAAAAAGTGAACATCTACCTTTAATTTGTATACCAGAATTATCACCAAACTTCACATATCCACCTACATAATCTTCATGTTTTATAATAAACATTTCCTTTAGTCCTTCCAGCTACAACATCCTTTCCAAGCTTGTTTTTATTCTCACATCCCTACGAAGTGAACATAACATGATAACCACTATCACAAATCTGACTAACACTTAGAAGATTGTGCTTTAGACCTTCCACATAGTACACATTGTAGATAGGAGTGTCCTCATTTAGAAGAAGTGAACCTCTACCTTTAATTTGTATACCAAAATTATCACCAAACTTCACATATCCACCTACATAATCTTCAAGTTTTATGAATTTATCCTTGTCACCAGTCATGTGGTTAGAACAACCACTGTCCAAGACCCATAAGTCCTTTTTCTTGGAATGAAAATCAGTTTGGACTAACATAGTTTTCTCTATGTTTTTGATATTCTTAGGTTTCCATACCTTTTTGGCTTTCTGCTATTTATTTTGTAGATCAGCTTTGCACTGCTTGAAAGAGTGCCCCAAAGTATTGCATTTAAAGCATCTAACCTATTTAACAAAACCAAAGTATTGCTTATGACCAAACCTAGGTATTCTAGGATTCATAAGCTTGCAAGAGCTCACTTTATGGCCAAATTTGTTGCAGAAAAAGCAATACCCATAAAAGAAAGGGTTGAAATTGTATTATGTTGGGTTATTCCTAGCAAGATGAACATGATTCTTATCAGAATCAGGGTGATTTGATCCAGAAATTTTGTCTACAATAGCATATTTTTTCTTTGCATCATTATTAGAACATTCACCCTTCTCAAACCCAATACCAGTTTTATCCTTGTTCAATTTCTACTTGCTAAGCATGTCATTCAGTTTTAAAGTACTTTCATACTTTTCAATGGTCTTCCTAAGATCAACAATTTCATGTTCAAGTCTTTTTATTTCTTGATCTTTATGACTTATACCAACACGAAGACAATCCTCAACTCTCTTGGCTTTTTCAAGCTAAGTCTTCAAAGAGACTATTTCTTGATTTGAAGTTTGTTCTTGACCAATAGCTTGAGAAAAATTTTGTTCTTGAGCAAGAATTTTCTTTTTGAGTTTTCTAATCTCTTTTAAAGCACATTTCAGTTCACCTTCTAGATCTACTTCACCTTCTTCAATATCATTGTTGTTTGTATCTTCTTGCTGAGTGATTTCAGCCATGAATAATGTTTCATCTTCTTCTACAGATGAATCTTCAAATTCAGTGTCTGTTTCATCTTTACTAAACATAATCTTCTTCTTTTTAAAGTTGAATTTTCATTTAGGTTTATAGGCCTTCTTCTTAGACTATTTTTCAGATTTCTCATTGTCACTGTTTTGATCACCATAGGGGCACTTTGCAGCAAAGTGGTCTATTTTACCACAGTTAAAACAATTAAAGGGAAGTTTTCCCTTATATTTTCCAGATCCCTTTTTAATTTTTCTAACAAAATGGGATTCTTTAGAATCATAAAATTCTGACTCACTATCCTCAACTTTTTCTTTCTTTTCAATGTTAAAGGCATTTTCTTTTCCTGTTGAATTGTTTTTGCTTGTTCTCATTTCATAGGCAGTAAGAATTCCCTACAAACTATCTAAGGTAAGCTTATCAAAATGTTTCTTTTCTTCAAGGGCTGAAACCTTATATTCAAATTTAGTTGGTAAGGTTCTAATGACCTTTGTAACCACATCAAACTCTTTTACATCTTCTCCTAATCCTTTCATAGCATTGACAACTTCATCTATTCTTAGGAAGTATTCAGCCACTTTTTCATCATCCTTCATTCTCATTTCCTCAAACTGATGTTTGAGAGTAATGGTTTTTGATAGTTTGACTTTCTCATTTCCTTGATAAATGGTTTCAAGTTTTTCCTAGATTTCTTGAGCAGATTTGCAATGCATGACTTTAATAAACACATCTTTGGTTAAACCACACAAGATGGCATACTTTTCTCTAGCATTAGTTTCATACCTCTTTTTCTCAGCAACATCAGTAGGTATTGTGGCTGGTACAGTGTACCCATTTAACACAATGCTACAAACATCAACATCAATTGAAGCTGACACTTACATTACGATTCTCCAAAACATAATCTGTTCCATCAAATAATGGAGCTCTAGTTACATAAGCTCCTTCTTCAAATTGTGCCATTAAAAACCGACTCCAAGACTAGGATCAATCCTAAGTGGTTTAGACCTATCAGAGGACCCTACGCTCTGATACCAATTGTTGGAGTGAAAATGACACTGAGAGGGGGGGTGAATCAGTGTCTTAGCATATTTTACCTTTTTTCAAAAATTAAACCATAGTACACATTTGTTCTCAATATTTGAATGATAAGTACATTCATGAGTTGAATGCAATCATTCATAAACTGAAATGAGAAATATAACAACAAAACAATAAAAAATACAACATTATCTCAGTAAAGCAGTGACACCACAAATGAACAATGAGACACAAGATTTTCCCAGTGGAAAACCCTCCTAGGGTAGAAAAATCTCTCCTAAACTACTGCCTTTTAGGCTCTTATTTGAAAAACCATTGTTAAAAATGCCTTATAGGCTAATTTTTGAGCACCAACTCAAGGAGCACCAACCCCTCATTTTGAAACACCAATTTCAAGGAACACCAACCCCTTTTTCAGATTATAGAATTACAAATAATACAGAGGATTTCTTTGTTTTCTAGATAAGCTCATAGAACCCCTCACACCCTTAATCCATCTAATACCTTAAAGATTCAAAATAATGAATCTGTAAAATATTACATAAATTAAGGTTTTTATAATTACACTCTGCATCATATTTTCAAGCTTTTATTATAGAGCCTTTTTCAACTTTTTCTTGTTTGATACAAGTTACACTATCACAAAATCACATCAGCAAACTCACAATGATGAAAACACTGTATTTATATGAATACAAAGATATAGATATGCTAAAGATAAGTCTTCACAAATGTCATTTTCAAAAGAAACTTTTACCCAACTGGTTGTTGGAACCGTTTTGTTTCAGGATCCCTGAATGTAATGACAGTTGGACTAAGAATAAAGTATCATTTCAACACAAAATGTATTCAATCACCAAGATCTGAGCAATGCCCAAGATAGTTGTTTTCATAACACAATGATCACATGACTAGATCAAACAAACAACTTTTGCAGTTACTTATAATGGAGAAGAAAAAGAAATGAAATGTATGATATCCTGTTTGAACCCACCAAATCTTTTCCATCATTTGAGAAAAATGAAGCAAAAACTGCCATATAGCCATTTTCCAAAATGAAATAGATAATACATGTTCATGCTGCATAGAAATAAAAAAGATACCAGATTGATTCGATGCCAACCATTGCAGCTCAGATTTGTAACTCCATCAACTTCATTCGAGCTTCTAGCCAAAGAGTAACAAAAAAAAAAGTAACCAACCATGATTTACAGTGAGCTTTTTTCTTTAGAGTTGTAGCAAGTAATCAACATTTAAACACTGAGATTTTCTCCCTGACAATGTCGTTACAACCAACTAAACCAATGAGAAACAACGGTTACGAGAATTCCATGGCAGTAGCTAGGGTTCCATACTCAGCCAAAAAGATAACCATAAAACACGTTTTTCCCTATCCCTTCAATTACTAAGTCATTCGATGAATTTTCAAAATCATAATGAAATTTGAAGTCCGCAAAAAAAAAATCGCATGAAATTTGTAAAACATCATGATGAATTTAGAATTTTATGTCTTATACCTTTTACTACAAATGCCAACACAATTATCACCTAGATAATTTCTCAAAGAAGTGTCGATCCACATTATCACTTTAAACATTACCAAATTGTTGATGCCATGTCACTTCATAGTGAATTTTAAATAATTCAAATAAAGATTTAGCCAAATGATAATTTAATATCATATGCAAAAAGTGAAGGGCTCGATCAATAATAAAGATAAGTATTTTCCTTTGGACGCCGACCATGAATTCTAGGCTCAAGCATTGGAGACTCCTTTGATAACAAGTATAATGTTAAAATTATATGCCATGTGTACCAAGAAATACCATCAAACAAATGAGTTGCTAGAACCAAAATGAATTTAGTGCCTCCAAATAATGTGAGTTCGGGATGTAACCAGATGGCTCTAGAGTCCTTAAGAAAGACATGAGAAAGCTTATCAAACTAAGATACTACAAGAGTATGCAAGATAGTGTCAAGATGTCCAAGAAACAAAAACAATCCATAAATATTTCAATGACCCAAAGATAATGTACTAATATATCATTCCTGATAACAACCAACTGAGAATACTTGAGCTTGAAACCAAGAATGTTCAAGCTGAACATTGTCCAAAAAATTATGAGATACCTGAAGCACATTAGATCTTCATATAAGCCAAGAATGATAAGAACAAATATTCTTCCAAATGATGAAAGACCTATAGCATGATCATAATCAACACTGTCAGTCCACTTAAGAAACATATACATCACATAGGGAGATATATGAAAATAATAGTTATCGAGATCCCATAGATGAAACAACTATAAAACAATAACTTGAAACAAGGTAATCACGAAATCTGAGTAGGTCACATCATTAAGAGCCGTCAAGAATGTATCATGTCAGAGACAACAAATATTGAATATGGAGAGCATAAGACCTTGAGAGACCAAATGCAGTCAAACCATGAGACTCAAATAAGTGATTTTTTTCATCAAGGAAAACCATGAACACAATTGAGATCAACAAAATAGACTCATAGTAAAAGCATAACACTATTAGTGTGTGCAAATGTCTTTCCATTTTAAACATACACATATCTAAGAGGAAGATGAACATTCATATGTAAAATTTATACATTTTACTGCCTTATAAGATTTGAAGTTTATCATAGAAATCCTAAACTAACACTATGACTAACAAAATACAAAAGAAGGGTATAGAAAAAAATATTAAAGAAAAAAATAAATCCAATTTTCTTACATGCCATTTCAAAAATAGATAGATTCAACTCAGAACATTAATCTATGACAAACTTATTATCCTCAATCCAAATATGAGTGTCGATCTTTAAAGGAAAATTTTGGTGCATTATTTTAGTCAATTTTTTTATGAGAATACATTTGTTCATGTGACAACATAAAAATACCTTGATCAACAAATTATAAGTGGTGTAAACAAATGTTGAATCTATGAATATTTAATAATTAAATATATAAAATTATGTGAATTTTTTTCAATGTTTTAAAACATCAAAACCCAAAAGAAAATGGAGAACAAGATGTTCTAGAAAAACTTTGCGGATATTGCTAATATAATAGATGATCATGTTCTCCTTGGTCAATCCATTAATAAATTAGATTAATTGAGATGGAAAAGATTAAAGGCAACATTTTTCAACATTTAAGTGGCCATTATGCATATGCAATTCTTTATCCTTTTAGATGATTGAAGTGTCCTCTAATGGTTTCATCTTATAAGTGCATTGTTTGATCTATTTTCTCAGTGATAATCTATACATTAAATCTTCAAATAAAAAAACATGACATTATATCTACACACACACACGCACACAAACATGTGTTAAGTTTTCTTATAATGACTAGTAGAAAGGGTTATGAATGTAGAACTTTCAATTGGGAGGCTTTGATTTCGAGGTCCACTCTTGTGCATCTTAAGATCAATATCAAATTACGGAGAAGTGAACGTTAGGGTTCGATGGTGATTTTGGTAGGGAGCATATGCATAAAAGTAAATGAAAATAAAGGAATCTGACAATAAGGGTAAGTGGAAAATTTATGAGAAAAATTTATGAAAAATCAATGTAAATAGGAGTAAATAGGATGGATAAGATTGGACTATAAGCCAACCTAACACAAAAGTACACTTGTACTACTATATTCAAACATTCACATCAAAAGTCTACCAATTTAAATAAATAAATGAATATCTTAATATTAGAAGGGTTCAACTTTTGATTTTCGTAGTATGGATGAGGGTTTATTACATCCTCAAAAGTTCTAGAAACACTCTGCCAAAGAACTAAATTCCAAATCGTTAGAAAACTAAACTCTCCGATTCTTTTGATTAAAAATAATATATACATATATAAAAAAATAATATATAAGTATTATTTATTAAAGTGAACATTTATTAGTTCCTACCGGTAGGTAGGTATACTTATGCATTCACCCGGAATGCATTTAACTGCTAGCATTGACCAATCAGATTTCACCATTTAACATATTACTTATTTTTTTGTATAGTTTGAATTTGGAGAGCTATTTTATATATTGGAAAATTAACATTTATCTATTTTTCTATTCGTCCGAGTAGCTTTATAAATCATTTTCGTTTAAAAAATTTGGGACAATGCGAACGCATAAATTGATTAAATAAATTTAAGCAAAGGCATAGTTTAAAAGTTGGCGGCTAGAATGCGTAATCCATGAATCTGAGATTAAATGCATTAAAATGTCGAGCTGTGGCCATAAAAATTGATGATTAATTAAAATTAGCAAAGGCATAGTTTATCAGGTGGTGAAGCATCGCATAATGCATGAATATAAATTAAATGCATTGAATGACATCTAGCTCGAGGTGAAGGCGCTGGAATGGCTTGGAGGCCATGCGTGGTCAGGGTACTTTGGTCATTTAATATAGAGTTAAGTTACTTGGTATGCATTTCTATTACTTTGCGTGTGTTGTTTTTGTCTTTTGTAAGCAGTGTTCTAAGGGAGAGTTTTAGTGACTGAGCAGGATATGTTATAGTTGCAGAGTCCAGACCCAGAAACGAGTTATTTGAGGTGATAATTTGGTAATTTCCAGAGTGTCATTATAGTAAAACGCTGGACAGTGAGGTCAGAAGAGGTAAATTTTTGTTTTTAAGTCTATTTCATACAAGAAATGCAAGTAGGGTTTCATGGTGCTTTAAGGCATTCGTATACTTTGATTATAAATTCGTATTTTAAACTATTTTTAGTATTGTTTATTCAAATTTATTGTTGAAATGTGAAGGTTTCATCTGCATTTGATAGGTATTATGTAGAAATCCTCTTGTTCATTTTACTTCATGCATGTGAGTCGACAGTGTGTTGCTTTGAGCTTTTCCGTTGTCATCAAAGCATAAAGGATAGAGGGGTTCTGTTAAAAGTCGTGGTTGTTGTCCTCGTGGGCATAAATCTATATATTAAACTACTTTTGGTATTATCTATTCGAATCTCTTGTTGAAATGCAAAGGTTTCATCTGCGTTTGATAGGTATTATGTAGAAATCCTCTTGTTCATTTTACTTCATGCATGTGAGCCCTGTAGAGTTTGTATTTTTATTATTGCTGCAAAGTGGTCCCATAGAGAGGGCTTTGGAACCAAAATTATGTCAACGTGTGCGATAATGAGAGCTTTTCAACAATGGGTTGACAGTGTGTTGCTTTGAGCTTTTTCGTTGTCATGAAAGCATAAAGGATAGAGGGATTCTGTTCAAAGTTGTGGTTGTTGTCCTCGTAGGCATAAATGCAAACAATGGGAGCATAAAGAATGCAGTAGAAACCTTTTTCCTGTCGGCAAGCATAAAAATTCTGTCAGATGTTGTCGTTACTGTTTTTGTATCTTTCATTTTACTTCATGCATGTGAGTCGACAGTGTCTTGCTTTGAGCTTTACCGTTGTCATCAAAACATGTGCGATAAAGAGATCTTTTCAACAATTAGTCGACAGTGTGTTGCTTTGAGCTTTTCCGTTGTCATGAAAGCATAAAGGATAGAGGGATTCTGTTAAAAGTCATGGTTTTTGTCCTTGTAGGCATAAATGCAAACAATGGGAGCATAAAGAATGCAGTAGAAACCTTTTTCCTCCTGGCAAGCATAAAAATTCTGTCAGATGTCGTTGTTACTGTTTTTGTATCTTGGGGTTATAAAAAACTATGTCAAAAATGTTGTAGAATCCAAATTACAATGTTGCCATAGAACAGTTAAGTAATATTGCTTCATAGAACAGTTTTAGGCTTCATGCAAAAGAGCAATCAAATTCATTGCTAGAAGATTTGTGGTCCAAGAACCTGTCGCAATTAGTTTGTGTAGTTAATCTTGTTTGCATTTATACTTGTGTCTCTTGAATCTAGAAAAATGCTTGCTAGTGTTTAAATGGTTTTTGCTATTAGTATCCATTGTAGTAAGAGTACTATATATTGTTATTCTTTTAGAAAAAACAAAGACATGTTTTTTGTTTTCTAATGAAAGCTTTTTACATGGTGCAATGCTTTTGGTTGGAAGAAAAGAGGTCGTGTAGCAGCCCAGCTGTGGCAAATTCTTGAAGCAAGTAGTAGAAGGTGAGTTTCTAGAATGAACCTTCTCCTTTGTTTACAATTGCATATAGCAGACAGAGAAAAAGGTTGATTCAAGATTCTCACTATATTGATTGTACTTGTAATCATATTGTTGCTTTTTGTTACAAGGACAATCTTTGCAAATGGGTATTGTGAGTGGCATATGCTATATGGTTCATAAAAATTAAGCAGCTGGGGTTCAAAAGTAGATCTTTGTTTCAAAAAATGAAGCTTTTAAAATTTTGAGAGTTCGATTCTGAATCCATATGCATACTTTGATTAAAACTACTGGCTAAAGGTACATAATTCATTAATGCAAAATCAATGGATTTAATGGCATCTGGCTAGAGGCGAGGCTGTTTGGATTGCTAATTAGTCTTTGAATATATAACAATTAAAAGAGATAAATAAGTATAATTATCCTTGGCCACATTTCACATTTTGACATTTCAATCAAAGTCAATTAACAAAGTAGCAGTTAGACCTATAGAAGGTTCAAGGACTATGCTGCTAGAAAAACAAATTTTGGACAATGGCTAGACAATTTGTTGAAATTGCTTTAAAAACTTTGAAGCAAATGCATTTTTGCTTCTTTTTGCTTTCATTGTACATCTTAAATGGAAGTTGGGTTTTGCATTGTTACAATGCATTTGGATACTTTGATTGTAAAATCATAGTTTAGATCATTTTAAGTGTTATCAATTCAAACCTTCCCTTGAAATACCAAGGATTCATCTAAATCTTGGAGGCAACGTACAGTTAACTATAATTATCCTTGGCCACATTTCACATGTTGACCTTTCAATCAAAGTCAATTAACAAATTAGAAGTTAGACCTAAAGAAGGTTGAAGAACTATGCTAATAGAAAACCATATTTTGGACAATGGCTAGACAACCTGTTGAAATTGCTCTACAAACTTTAAAGAAAATGCATTTTCCCTTCTGTTTATTCTCATTGTACATCTTAAATGGAACTTGGGTTTCGCATTGTTGCAATGCATTTGGATACTTTGACTGTAAAGTCATAGTTTAGACCATCTTAAGTGTTATTGATTCAAATGTTTCCTTGAAATACGAAGGATTCATCTGAGTCTTGTAGGCAATGTACAGCTGTCCTATAGAGTGAGCTTTGGAACCAATGAACTGTTATCAAGGATAGAGGATTACTGTCAAATATTGTGGTTATTGTCCTCATAGGCACACATGTAAAATATGGAAGCATATAGAAAGCAAGTTAACTCTTCAATAATCCCATGAAACATAGTCTTTGTATGCATCCATGCATACAGGTTTGCATGTATATATGTGTGCATGTAATTATGTATATATGAATGCATGTATCTATGTAGCCATGTATGCATGTGTGTATATAACAGATTACTGTTGCATTTGCTTTAAATTCTTTTTTGTGGATGGCGCCTGCTAGCCATCCAGTCATATTGTGGTTGTTGTGCATATTGCTTTTAAAGATATATGAACTCAATTTCGTGAGTTATATTTCATATTGGTAAATTGGCATTTATCTATTTTTGGAACCCATGGGAGTGGCTTTGTGAATAGTGATTGTTTTAAAGTGCTTGTGAAAATGCATATGCATAGCTTCATTGATAGCTATGTGCTTTGATGCATATATGCAAATTTATAGGATTCATTGCTATCATGTAAAGGACACATAAATATTCATTCCCCAGGCCCATGTAGTCATTTCAATATGTGCATATATTAAGGGATCTATTGATACATGGAAATGTGCATCCATGGATACATGAACGCATATATAGTTGTAAGCGCGTGATCATGTATGTATGTGTCTGTGTATATATGTATACACCCATGCATGTATCGATCCATGTGTGCATTGAAGCATGTGTGCAGCTATGTGTCTATGAATACATTTTATCCAGTTATCAGTGTCAATTAATAGAGTAGCACCCGTACCTAGACAGTGTTCAAGGATTGTGCTGATAGAAAACCATATGCATATCAATATATTAGAGAGCACGTATCTATGCATGGGTGTGTGTAGATGCTAATTGTTCTGAATTTTGGTTGCATGTCATTGCATTAAACAATTAAGAATAAGTGCTAGGTAGTTGAAGTAAAATGACCCCATTCAGTTAGCAGATCAATTTTTCTTAGCCCTTTACATGTTAACTGAGAGTTTTGAAGCTTTTGTTGTTCATTGGCAGTCTTTGAAGCTTAAATGTCATAGTTTATGTAGCATTTTACCCAATAGCTCTATCATTCATGATGATTTAGGCAAGTTCATATTTCCTCATTCATCCTTGTATTGTCCCATATCTAAATAATTAGGCAATTGCTAGTTAGCCTTTAAGTACATAGCAATTAAAAGAAAAAAATGATTGCAATTAGCCTTGTGTACATTTGAACTATTAATCAAAGACAATTAACAAACTAGCCCTAGAAAACCATGTTTGTGTTAATGTGTTGAATACCATGTTTTTATGCATGGGTGTATATGGATGCTATGAGTTGTGATTTCTACCATTGGGTTGCGCTTACTATTACTTGTACAGCCAAGCGATATGCAAGTACAATTCATAGTTCATAGCATCCAGATACATTCAAGGACAAATACAAATCAAGGTTGTTAGCATCTTGATAAGAAAGATGATGAGATACATCCAATTAATGTATGTCACAACATCTTATAAACAATAATTGCTATCAAACGCAGATGAAACCTTCGCATTTCAACGAAAAATTCAAATAAACAATACTAGAAGTAGTTTAAAATACAAATTTATAATCAAAGTATACAACTGCCTTAAAGCACTATGAAACCTTGCTTGCATTTCTTGTTTCAAACAGACTAAAAACCGAAAAGCAATATTACTTAGCTGCTCTATGGCAACAATGTAATTTGGATTCTACAACATTTCTTCACATAGTTTTTTATAACCCCATGATACAGGAACAGTAACGACGACATATGACAGAATTTTTATGCTTGTCAGTAGGAAAAAGGTTTCTACTGCATTCTTTACGCTTCCATTGTTTGCATTTATGCCTACGAGGACAACAACCATGACTTTTAACAGAATCCCACTATCCTTTGTGCTTTCATGACAACGAAAAAGCTCAAAGCAACACACTGTTGACTCATTGTTGAAAAGCTCTCTTTTGGTTCCAAAGCCCTCTTTATGGGACCACTTTGCAGCAATTAGAAAAATACAAACTCTATAGGGCTCACATGCATGAAGTAAAATGAACAAGAGGATTTCTACATAATACGTATCAAATGCAGATGAAACCTTCGCATTTCAACAAGAAATTTGAATAGATAACACTAAAAGTAGTTTCATATATGGATTTATGCCTACGAGGACAACAACCATGACTTTTAACAGTACCCCTCTATCCTTTATGCTTTGATGACAATGGAAAAGCTCAAAGCAACACACTATTGACTCACATGCATGAAGTAAAAAGTAGTTTAAAATATGAGTTTATGGCTATGAGGACAACAACTAGAACTTTTAACAGAATCCCTCTACCCTTTATGCTTTGATGGCAACGGAAAAGCTCAAAGCAACACACTGTTCACTCATAGTTGAAAAGCTCTCACTATCACACGTGTTTACATAATTTTGGTTCCAAAGCCCTCTTTATGGGACCACTTTGCAGTAGTCAATAATATACAGACTTTATAGGGCTCACATGCATGAAGTAAAATGGACAAGAGGATTTCTACATAATACCTATCAAACGCAGATGAAACCTTTGCATTTCAACAAGAAGCTCAGATAAATAATACTAGAAGTAGCTTAAAAAATGAATTTATAATCAAAGTATAACAATGTCTTAAAGTACTATGAAACCCTACTTGCATTCCTGTTTGCATGTACTTGGTTTAAACATTTAATTATTGGTTCTTGATAATGGAATGAAATGAACTTGGACAGATGGAAATAGAATGATCCCATGGAATTGGAACATTAGTGTTTGCATGCCTTTAACATGGTAGCAGATTTGCGTGCATGAGACTTATTTGAATCTCAAATGTCATAGTATATGTGGCACATTAGCTAGTTGGCTTAACATGATAGCTTTCAAACAAGTTAATTCAGTGATCAATCAAGCTAATTGGCTGATGAATTAATTGTGTTCCATGGTTAGTCATAGCTAATTATTGGTCATCTTTATCCTCCAAATCAGTTAAATAGATGTTGCTTATTCACATTCACAGATACACAATCTTTCTAAACTTTTTTGCGTGCTTTTAATACGAAAAAGAGCTTTAGAACAGGATATTTACATTCATCTAAGGATCATAAGGCATAGATTTTTTGATAGATATAATGGTTTGTAATGCTATCATGAATATGCATACCGAATATAGAAGCACAAGCCAAAACATTTAAACTGTTTGACAAAATTCCTCGAATAAATGCTGGCTCTTGGTGTGTAGTGAGTGCAAATTATGCAAAGAAATATTTGTCAGAGAAGGCTTTTTGCAAGCATTCAAGCAAATCAGCCAAATAGCTGATCAAGCTGACTGTGAATGAAGTTACTTGACTAGTCAATGAAACTAGTTCAATGATAGATCAATTTTCTTGAATAGTTAATTATAGTTAATTAATAAACATCTTTGTACCCGAAACCAATTAAACCAATCATGGCCATTCATATGCAAAAAAAGGAATTTCTTGAAATAGCTTTATAGACAAGGAAGCAAATGCAATTGCTAAGTGGAAACCCAAATTACAAAATCCTTGCCAACATCTTCCTTTCTGTTTCTTGTGCTACAAATATTCAACAGGCTATAGCTTTCCACATTAATATGTATTTATGCATGCATCCATCGATATATGTATCTATGCAGCTTCTATACATGTATATTTAAGCATTTATGTATCCAGCTATGCATCTATCTATCTATCCATGTATGTTTCTATGTATTCTTCTACCTATAGATGCATCCATGCATATATGTATCTGTGTTTCTATGTACAAATGTATACAGGCATCTATCCATGTATGTGTCAATGTATCTATGAATACATCTACCCATAGGTACACGTAACTATGCATCTATGGATACCATGATAGATGTCCACATCCATGTATCTATGGATGCATGTATCAAGTACCTTGGTCCCAGGTCTTGACTCTGCAACAACAACATCTCCTGTGACTACATAGATGTGCAGAATAACAAAAAATGAAGCGCTCAAAGTAATTACAATTCATCTCTAGTCGCTAAAATCTATATTACATGATAAACAAGTAAGAACTTTTGGGTACATGAAGGTCATGAACATTGAACCAATAGTAGGATAGTCACCACAACATTTAAGTTAACCTATGGTGCAGATTCTCTTTTCCATTATCTATTTTATTCCCAATTTCATCCATGAAGAACTTTGTCAACCTGTAGATCCTGCTATTAGCCATCACTTTGATCCATGATTTCCATTTCTTTTATCAATGAATTCCATATATTTGATCCATGAAGAACTTCTTCAACCTGTGTATCCATGAATTCTATATCTTTGAGGATATTCTTCATGGATGAAATTGGGAATACAATTGATAATGGAAAAGAGAGTGTTGAGCATAGGTTTACTTAAATGTTGTGGTGACTGTCATACTATTAGTTCAACGTTCATGACCTTTATCTACTAAAAAGTTCTTGCTCATTCATACCTTGTTAATTAAACCTGTGCTATTGCATTGCATATGTCTCATGTTCTTCACCTTGAAATGTCCATACTGAAATACAATAATAGAAAGTAATAAAGTAATTATAGTAATACAAAATAATTCCAATAAAAACTAATCAAGAGTAATACAAAATACTTTACAACACCCTATGTTTTACAACTATCAGTGGGTTGTTGTTCTTACAACACCGTATGTTTTACAATCTATAGTTTAACAAAACAATAGTCAAGAATTAAACAAAAAAAATAGTAATAAAGAGTGATAAAAAATATAGTAATAAACACTAATAAACAACAATACAAATTCTAAATTCATTCAACTATAGTGTTTCAAAAGACTAATGGAAACTCAAATTCAATGTTTTAGTTTCCATTTCTCATTTAACAAGTCTTTCAACATCCTAATCAGATTCACTCTTTACATTTTATTTCTTTACTTTTCTGCCCTCATTGGAATGGCCGGGGAATCATACGTGAAGCCACTGAATAACCCTTCCATGATTTGGTGGAACTGGTGTGGGGTGGTTTTATGAAAGCTCAAGTGTCATAGTATATGTAGCATAGCAGCTAATAAGTCCATCTCACATTTTGCTGATGATAATTTAATTTGTCTCATCTGTCTCTGAACCATTGATCAAATTCAATTAACAAACAAGTCGATCTTGCACTTGACTCCTGCAAATTAAGTCAATTCTATCATTAATCATAGTAATAGCAAACAAATGCTTATTAGATGATGTCATTGTTGAAACCCTATTTGCATTTTCTGTTTGCATGTGCCTGGTTTAAACATTTAATTATTGGCTCTTGATAATGGAATGAAATGAACTTGGACAAATGGAAATAAAATGACCCCATGGAATTGGAACATCTATGTTTACATGGCTTTAACATGATAACAGATTTGCGTGCATGAGACTTATTTGAAACTCAAATGTCATATTGTGTGTGGCATATTAGCTAGTTGGCTTAACATGATAGCTTTCACGCAAGTTAATTCAGTGATCAATCAAGCTAATTGGCTAATGAATTAATTGTGTTCCACAATTGGTTATAGCTAATTATTGGAAAAGCTGTTAAATGCCATAGATGAAATAATATGAATAAAATTCTAGTTTCTGGTTTTCCTTGAAATGCAATAAAAAAACTGCTATAAAGGCATAAGACAAGGTTGTGTAACATATTGCCATTCCTTTATCTAATTTCTTTGGACACAAATGCTTTACACATTTGATTGCAACAGTAACATGTCTACGAAAATGGGACAATAGAGATCATAATTCAATAGTTTTTAGTGTGAGTATATATGTATCCTGATACATATAAGCTCGATCTGGTATTTATGAAAATAGTTGCTATGTGCAGTGAAAGAGCTTATTAGTGTTACTATATGCGATATCCATATAACATGGTAAATTGGTACAAGACTAAAGTGACACATCCATAAATACATGGATGCATGTATACACAGTTGCATATAGGGATACGTAGAAGCTTAGATGAATAGTTAATTATAGTTAATTAAAGAACATCTTTGTGCACCAAATCAGTTAAACCAATCATGGCCATTCATATGCAAAAAAAAAACGAGCTTCTTGAAAAGGCTTTATAAACAAGGAAGCAAACGCAATTGTAAACTGAAATTGAAAATCTTCAGCAACATCTTTCCTTTCTGTTTCTTATGCTACAAATATTCAACAGCCTATAGCTGTCCATATTAATTGTATCTCTTTGTCTATGTTGAAGCTATTTGTTTATTCTATTGCTTTTGCTATTATTTCATGAAAGCTCAAATGTCATAGTATATGTGGAGTAGCAGCCAATAAGTCCATCTCACATTTTTCTCATGACGATTTAATTTGTCTCATCTGTCTCTGAACCATTAATCAAAGTCAATTAACAAACAAGTCAATCTTACACTTAGATCGTGCAAATTAAGTCAATTCTATCTTTTACTCATTAATGAAATTAACTAATCGGTTTAACAAGATAGCTTTGAAACAAGTTAGGTCAGTGATCAATCAAGTTGTTTGACTGATGAGTCAATTGAGTTCAATAGTTAGTCATAGTGATAGCAAAAAAATCCTTGTTTGATGATGTCATTGTTGAATTTTCTTTTGTGTCCTTGGTTGCACTTTTGCTATAGCTTGAAGCAATGATGCTTCATGGTTTTGATGATGTCATTGTTGAATTTGCTTTTGTGTCCCTATCTGCACTTTGGCTATAGCTTGAAGCAGTGATGCTTCATGGTTCAAGTATTAAGTGTAATTGAAAACCTTTCTTGACTTATATTCATTGATTTAAATCTGTTTGGAAACCATACTTGCAGTAGTTCTTTAGGCTCGATGCAAAACAACAATATAGTTAAAATGCATAGCAAAAGCCTGTAGAGGACCATGTTTGCACTTGTGCATTTGGAATTCAAGAACCTATGATAAATAGACTACTAGGTTAATCTATTTCTAACTGATACTTGTTTCCATTCAATCTAAAAATAAACTAGCTAGTGTATTTTGATGTTTGGACTATTAGTATCCATTACACTATCACTGTCATCCATTGCAATTATAATTTTGGCAGTTGTTTGCACAAATGTGTTTTCATGCATTGTGAAAGCCAACTTGTACTTCTGGGATAAAATGAAGAAAAATAGATAAAAGTAGCAATTTGTTGCCTTGAGTAACTTGTCTCTTGGTATTCATTCAACGAGCACAAGTGCTTTTACTCTGTCACTGTAAACGTCCCCTTTCTATTGATAAAAGTTGTCAGTTTTCTAGCCTATGTCTTTGCTTAAATTTATTTGTATATGTCATCTTGTTCTAGACTCTCATTAAAAAAAGGAATCTCCATATTCTACCACCAAAGAAAATGCATTAATGTCAAAGGAGTTTGAAATTCAAGATAACAAACCTAATAGCACTCACTTGGATAAACTGTTTTCTATAGTGACAATTTTATTGGCTTGTATCGTCAAGGCAAGAATACTCATGCATTTGGTTGAAATGCTTTTATTAGTTCCTGCTGGTAGGCAGAAATACTTATGCATTCACCTGGAATGCATTTAACCACCAGCATTGACCAATCACATTTCGCCATTTAACATATTACTTATTTTTTTGTATAGTTTGAATTTGGAGAGCTATTTTATATACTGGAAAATTAGCATTTATCTATTTTTCTATTCGTCCGAGTAGCTTTATAAATCATTTTTGTTTTAA
>VDFB02296364.1:0-27817 GCA_007258455.2 Sequoia sempervirens | reverse complement strand
TGCAGTAGATACCTTTTCCCTCCCGGCAAGCATAAAATTTTTGTCAGATGTCGTTGTTACTATTTTTTGTATCTTGGGGTTATTAAAAACTATGTCAGAAAATGTTGTAGAATCCAAATTACAATGTTGCCATAGAGCAGTTAAGTAATATTGTTTCATAGAACAGTTTTAGTCTTGATGCAAAAGAGCGATCAAATTCATTGCTAGAAGATTTGTGGTCCAAGAACCTGTCGCAATTAGTTTGTGTAGTTAATCTTGTTTGCATTTATACTTGTGTCTCTTTAATCTAGAAAAATGCTTGCTAGTGTTTAAATGGTTTTTGCTATTAGTATCCATCGCAGTAAGAGTACTATATATTGTTATTCTTTTAGGAAAAAACAAAGACATGTTTTTTGTTTTCTAATGAAAGCTTTTTACATGGTGCAATGCTTTTGGTTGGAAGAAAAGAGGTCGTGTAGTAGCCAAGCTGTGGCAAATTCTTGAAGCAAGTAGTAGAAGGTGAGTTTCTAGAATGAACCTTCTCCTTTGTTTACAATTGCATATAGTAGACAGAGAAAAGGGTTGATTCAAGATTCTCACTATATTGATTGTACTTGTAATCATATTGTTGCTTTTTGTTACAAGGACAATCTTTGCAAATGGGTATTGTGAGTGGCATATGCTATATGGTTCATAAAAATTAAGCAGCTGGGGTTCAAAAGTAGATCTTTGTTTCAAAAAATGAAGCTTTTAAAATTTTGAGAGTTCGATTCTGAATCCATGTGCATACTTTGATTAAAACTACTGGCTAAAGGTACATAATTCATTAATGCAAAATCAATGGATTTAATGGCATCTAGCTAGAGGCGAGGCTGTTTGGATTGCTAATTAGTCTTTGAATATATAACAATTAAAAGAGATAAATAAGTATAATTATCCTTGGCCACATTTCACATTTTGACCTTTCAATCAAAGTCAATTAACAAAGTAGCAGTTAGACCTATAGAAGGTTCAAGGACTATGCTGCTAGAAAAACAAATTTTGGACAATGGCTAGACAATTTGTTGAAATTGGTTTAAAAACTTTGAAGCAAATGCATTTTCCCTTATTTTTTCTTTCATTGTACATCTTAAATGGTAGTTTGGTTTTGCATTGTTACAATGCATTTGGATACTTTGATTGTAAAATCATAGTTTAGATCATTTTAAGTGTTATCGATTCAAACCTTCCCTTGAAATACCAAGGATTCATCTAAATCTTGGAGGCAACGTACAGTTAACTATAATTATCCTTGGCCACATTTCACATGTTGACCTTTCAATCAAAGTCAATTAACAAAGTAGCAGTTAGACCTAAAGAAGGTTGAAGGACTATGCTGATAGAAAATCATATTTTGGACAATGGCTAGACAACCTGTTGAAATTGATGTACAGACTTTAAAGCAAATGCATTTTCCCTTCTGTTTATTCTCATTGTACATCTTAAATGGAACTTGGGTTTCGCACTCTTGCAATGCATTTGGATACTTTGATTGTAAAATCATAGTTTAGATCATTTTAAGTGTTATTGATTCAAATCTTTCCTTGAAATACGAAGGATTCATCTGAGTCTTGTAGGCAATGTACAACTATCCTATAAAGAGAGCTTTTGAACCAATGAGCTGTCATCAAGGATAGAGGAATACTGTCAAATATTGTGGTTATTGTCCTCATAGGCACACATGCAAAATATGGAAGCATATAGAAAGCAAGTTAACTCTTCAATAATCCCATGAAACATAGTCTTTGTATGCATCCATGCATATAGGTTTGCATGTATATATGTGTGCATGTAATTATGTATATATGAATGCATGTATCTATGTAGCCATGTATGTATGTGTGTATATAACAGATTACTGTTGCATTTGCTTTAAATGCTTTTTTGTGGATGGTGCCTGCTAGCCATCCAGTCATATTGTGGTTGTTGTGCATATTGCTTTTAAAGATATATGAACTCAATTTCGTGAGTTATATTTCATATTGGTAAATTGGCATTTATCTGTTTTTGGAACCCATGGGAGTGGCTTTGTGAATCGTGATTGTTTTAAAGTGCTTGTGAAAATGCATATGCATAGCTTCATTGATAGCTATGTGCTTTGATGCATATATGCAAATTTATAGGATTCATTGCTATCATGTAAAGGACACATAAATATTCATTCCCCAGGCCCATGTAGTCATTTCAATATGTGCATATATTAAGGGATCTATTGATACATGGAAATGTGCATCCATGGATACATGAACGCATATATAGTTGTAAGCGCGTGATCATGTATGTATGTGTCTGTGTATATATGTATACACCCATGCATGTATCGATCCATGTGTGCATTGAAGCATGTGTGCAGCTATGTGTCTATGAATACATTTTATCCAGTTATCAGTGTCAATTAATAGAGTAGCACCCGTACCTAGACAGTGTTCAAGGATTGTGCTAATAGAAAACCATATGCATATCAATATATTAGAGAGCATGTATCTATGCATAGGTGTGTGTAGATGCTAATTGTTCTGAATTTTGGTTGCATGTCATTGCATTAAACAATTAAGAATAAGTGCTAGGTAGTTGAAGTAAAATGACCCCATTCAGTTAGTAGATCAATTTTTCTTAGCCCTTTACATGTTAACTAAGAGTTTTGAAGCTTTTGTTGTTCATTGGCAATCTTTGAAGCTTAAATGTCACAGTATATGTAGCATTTTACCCAATAGCTCTGTCATTCATGATGATTTAGGCAAGTTCATATTTCCTCATTCATCCTTGTATTGTCCCATATCTAAATAATTAGGCAATTGCTAGTTAGCCTTTAAGTACATAGCAATTCAAAGAAAGAAATGATTGCAATTAGCCTTGTGTACATTTGAACTATTAATCAAAGACAATTAACAAACTAGCCCTAGAAAACCATGTTTGTGTTAATGTGTTGAATACCATGTTTTTATGCATGGGTGTATATGGATGCTATGAGTTGTGATTTCTACCATTGGGTTGCGCTTACTATTACTTGTACAGCCAAGCGATATGCAAGTACAATTCATAGTTCATAGCATCCAGATACATTCAAGGACAAATACAAATCAAGGTTGTTAGCATCTTGATAAGAAAGATGATGAGATACATCCAATTAATGTATGTCACAACATCTTATAAACAATAATTGCTATCAAACGCAGATGAAACCTTCGCATTTCAACGAAAAATTCAAATAAACAATACTAGAAGTAGTTTAAAATACAAATTTATAATCAAAGTATACAACTGCCTTAAAGCACTATGAAACCTTGCTTGCATTTCTTGTTTCAAACAGACTAAAAACCGAAAAGCAATATTACTTAGCTGCTCTATGGCAACAATGTAATTTGGATTCTACAACATTTCTTCACATAGTTTTTTATAACCCCATGATACAGGAACAGTAACGACGACATATGACAGAATTTTTATGCTTGTCAGTAGGAAAAAGGTTTCTACTGCATTCTTTACGCTTCCATTGTTTGCATTTATGCCTACGAGGACAACAACCATGACTTTTAACAGAATCCCACTATCCTTTGTGCTTTCATGACAACGAAAAAGCTCAAAGCAACACACTGTTGACTCATTGTTGAAAAGCTCTCTTTTGGTTCCAAAGCCCTCTTTATGGGACCACTTTGCAGCAATTAGAAAAATACAAACTCTATAGGGCTCACATGCATGAAGTAAAATGAACAAGAGGATTTCTACATAATACGTATCAAATGCAGATGAAACCTTCGCATTTCAACAAGAAATTTGAATAGATAACACTAAAAGTAGTTTCATATATGGATTTATGCCTACGAGGACAACAACCATGACTTTTAACAGTACCCCTCTATCCTTTATGCTTTGATGACAATGGAAAAGCTCAAAGCAACACACTATTGACTCACATGCATGAAGTAAAAAGTAGTTTAAAATATGAGTTTATGGCTATGAGGACAACAACCAAAAATTTTAACAGAATCCCTCTACCCTTTATGCTTTGATGGCAACGGAAAAGCTCAAAGCAACACACTGTTCACTCGTAGTTCAAAAGCTCTCATTATCACACGTGTTTACATAATTTTGGTTCCAAAGCCCTCTTTATGGGACCACTTTGCAGTAGTCAATAATATACAGACTTTATAGGGCTCACATGCATGAAGTAAAATGGACAAGAGGATTTCTACATAATACCTATCAAACGCAGATGAAACCTTTGCATTTCAACAAGAAGCTCGGATAAATAATACTAAAAGTAGCTTAAAAAATGAATTTATAATCAAAGTATAACAATGTCTTAAAGTACTATGAAACCCTACTTGCATTCCTGTTTGCATGTACCTGGTTTAAACATTTAATTATTGGTTCTTGATAATGGAATGAAATGAACTTGGACAGATGGAAATAGAATGATCCCATGGAATTGGAACATTAGTGTTTGCATGCCTTTAACATGGTAGCAGATTTGGGTGCATGAGACTTATTTGAATCTCAAATGTCATAGTATATTTGGCACATTAGCTAGTTGGCTTAACATGATAGCTTTCGAACAAGTTAATTCATTGATCAATCAAGCTAATTGGCTGATGAATTAATTGTGTTCCATGGTTAGTCATAGCTAATTATTGGTCATCTTTATCCTCCAAATCAGTTAAATAGATGTTGCTTATTCACATTCACAGATACACAATCTTTCTAAACTTTTTTGCGTGCTTTTAATACGAAAAAGAGCTTTAGAACAGGATATGTACATTCATCTAAGGATCATAAGGCATAGATTTTCTGACAGATATAATGGTTTGTAATGCTATCATGAATATGCATACCAAATATAGAAGCACAAGCAAAAACATTTAAACTGTTTGACAGAATTCCTCGAAGAAATGTTGGCTCTTGGTGTGTAGTGAGTGCAAATTATGCAAAGAAATATTTGTCAGAGAAGGATTTTTGTAAGCATTCAAGCAAATCAACTAAATAGCTGATCAAGTTAACTGTGAATGAAGTTACTTGACTAGTCAATGAAACTAGTTCAATGATAGATCAGTTTTCTTGAATAGTTAATTATAGTTAATTAATAAACATCTTTGTACACGAAACCAATTAAACCAATCATGGCCATTCATATGCAAAAAAAGGAATTTCTTGAAATAGCTTTATAGACAAGGAAGCAAATGCAATTGCTAAGTGGAAACCCAAATTACAAAATCCTCGCCAACATCTTCCTTTCTGTTTCTTGTGCTACAAATATTCAACAGGCTATAGTTGTCCACATTAATATGTATCTATGCATGCAGCCATCGATATATGTATCTATGCAGCTTCTATACATGTATATTTAAGCATTTATGTTTCCAGCTATGCATCTATCTATCTATCCATGTAAGTATGTTTCTATGTATTCTTCTACCTATAGATGCATCCATGCATATATGTATCTCTGTTTCTATGTACAAATGTATACAGGCATCTATCCATGTATGTGTCAATGTATCTATGAATACATCTATCCATAGGTACATGTAACTATGCATCTATGGATACCATGATAGATGTCCACATCCATGTATCTATGGATGCATGTATCAAGTGCCTTGGGCCCAGGTCTTGATTCTGCAGCAACAACATCTCCTGTGACTACACAGATGTGCAGAATAACAAAAAATGAAGCACTCAAAGTAATTACAATTCATCTCTGGTTGCTAAAATCTATATTACATTATAAACAAGTAAGAACTTTTGGGTACATGAAGGTCATGAACATTGAACCAATAGTAGGACAGTCACCACAACATTTAAGTTAACCTATGGTGCAGATTCTCTTTTCCATTATCAATTTTATTCCCAATTTCATCCATGAAGAACTTTGTCAACTTGTAGATCCTGCTATTAGCCATCACTTTGATCCATGATTTCCATTTCTTTTATCAATGAATTCCATATATTTGATCCATGAAGAACTTCTTCAACCTGTGTATCCATGAATTCTATATCTTTGAGGATATTCTTCATGGATGAAATTGGGAATACAATTGATATTGGAAAAGAGAGTGTTGAGCATAGGTTTACTTAAATGTTGTGGTCACTTTCATACTATTAGTTCAACGTTCATGACCTTTATCTACTAAAAAGTTCTTGCTCATTCATACCTTGTTAATTAAACCTATGATATTGCATTGCATATGTCTCATGTTCTTCACCTTGAAATGTCCATACTGAAATACAGTAATAGAAAGTAATAAAGTAATTATAGTAATACAAAATAATTCCAATAAAAACTAATCAAGAGTAATACAAAATACTTTACAACACCCTGTGTTTTACAACTGTCAGTGGGTTGTTGTTTTTACAACACCGTGTGTTTTACAATCTATAGTTTAACAAAACAGTAGTCAAGAATTAAACAAAAATAGATAGTAATAAAGAGTGATAAAAAATATAGTAATAAACACTAATAAACAACAATACAAATTCTAAATTCATTCAATTGTAGTGTTTCAAAAGACTAATGGAAACTCAAATTCAATGTTTTAGTTTCCATTTCTCATTTAACAAGTCTTTCAACATCCTAATCAGATTCACTCTTTACATTTTATTTCTTTACTTTTCTGCCCTCATTGGAATGGCAGGGGAATCATACATGAAGCCACTAAATAACCCTTCCATGATTTGATGGAACTGGTGTGGGGTGATTTCATGAAAGCTCAAGTGTCATAGTATATGTGGAGTAGCAGCTAATAAGTCCATCTCACATTTTGCTGATGACAATTTAATTTGTCTCATCTGTCTTTGAACCATTGATCAAAGACAATTAACAAACAAGTCAATCTCGCACTTGACTCATGCAAATTAAGTCAATTCTATCATTAATCATAGTAATAGTAAACAAATGCTTATTAGATGATGTCATTGTTGAAATCCTATTTGCATTTTCTGTTTGCATGTGCCTGGTTTAAATAGTTAATTTTTGGCTCTTGATAATGGAATGAAATGAACTTGGACAAATGGAAATAAAATGGCCCCATGGAATTGGAACATCTATGTTTACATGGCTTTAACATGATAACAGACTTGTGTGCATGAGACTTATTTGAAACTCAAATGTCATATTGTGTGTGGCATATTAGCTAGTTGGCTTAACACGATAGCTTTCAAACAAGTTAATTCAATGATCAATTAAGCTAATTGGCTAATGAATTAATTGTGTTCCATAGTTGGTCATAGCTAATTATTGTCAAAGCTGTAAATTCCATAGATGAAATGATATGAATAAAATTCTAGTTTCTGGTTTTCCTTGAAATGCAATAAAAAAACTGCTATAAAGGCATAAGACAAGGTTGTGTAACATATTTCCATTCCTTTATCTAATTTCTTTGGACACAAATGCTTTACACATTTGATTGCAACAGTAACATGTCTACGAAAATGGGACAATAGAGATCATAGTTCAATAGTTTTTAGTGTGAGTGTATATGTATCCTGATACATATAAGCTCGATTTGGTATTTATGAAAATAGTTGCTATGTGCAGTGAAAGAGCTTATTAGTGTTACTATATGCGATATCCATATAACATGGTAAATTGGTACAAGACTAGAGTGACACATCCATAAATACATGGATGCATGTATACACAGTTGCATGTAGGGATACATAGAAGCTTAGATGAATAGTTAATTATAGTTAATTAAAGAACATCTTTGTGCACCAAATCAATTAAACCAATCATGGCCATTCATATGCAAAAATAAAAAGAGCTTCTTGAAAAGGCTTTATAGACAAGGAAGCAAATGCAATTGTAAACTGAAATTGCAAAATCTTCAGCAACATCTTTCCTTTCTGTTTCTTATGCTACAAATATTCAACAGCCTATAGCTGTCCATATTAATTGTATCTCTTTGTCTATGTTGAAGCTATTTGTTTGTTCTATTGCTTTTGCTATTATTTCATGAAAGCTCAAATGTCATAGTATATGTGGAGTAGTAGTCGATAAGTCCATCTCACATTTTGCTCATGACGATTTAATTTGTCTCATCTGTCTCTGAACCATTAATCAAAGTCAATTAACGAACAAGACAATCTTACACTTAGCTCGTGCAAATTAAGTCAATTCTATCTTTTACTCATTAATGAAATTAACTAATCAGTTTAACAAGATAGCTTTCAAACAAGTTAGGTCAGTGATCAATAAAGCTATTTGACTGATGAGTCAATTGAGTTCAATAGTTAGTCATAGTGATAGCAAACAAATCCTTGTTTGATGATGTCATTGTTGAATTTGCTTTTGTGTCCCTGGCTGCACTTTTGCTATAGCTTGAAGCAATGATGCTTCATGGTTTTGATGATGTCATTGTTGAATTTGCTTTTGTCTCCCTATCTGCACTTTGGCTATAGCTTGAAGTAGTGATGCTTCATGGTTCAAGTATTAAGTGTAATTGAAAACCTTTCTTGACTTATATTCATTGATTTAAATCTGTTTGGAAACCATACTTGCAGTAGTTCTTTAGGCTCGATGCAAAACAGCAATATAGTTAAAATGCATAGCAAAATCCTGTAGAGGACCATGTTTGCACTTGTGCATTTGGAATTCAAGAACCTATGATAAATAGACTACTAGGTTAATCTATTTCCAACTGATACTTGTTTCCATTCAATCTAAAAATAAACTAGCTAGTGTATTTTGATGTTTGGACTATTAGTATCCATTACACTATCACGGTCATCCATTGCAATTATAATTTTGGCAGTTGTTTGCACAAATGTGTTTTCATGCATTGTGAAAGCCAACTTGTACTTCTGGGATAAAATGAAGCAAAATAGATAAAAGTAGCAATTTGTTGCCTTGAGTAACTTGTCTCTTGGTATTCATTCAACGAGCACAAGTGCTTTTGCTTTGTCACTGTAAACGTCCCCTTTCTACTGATAAAAGCTGTCAGTTTTCTAGCCTATGTCTTTGCTTAAATTTATTTGTATATGTCATCTTGTTCCAGACTCTCATTTAAAAAAGGAATCTCCATATTCTACCACCAAAGAAAATGCATTAATGTCAAAGGAGTTTGAAATTCAAGATAACAAACCTAATAGCACTCACTTGGATAAACTGTTTTCTATTGTGACAATTTTATTGGCTCATAGCGTCAAGGCAAGAATACTTATGCATTAGGTTGAAATGCTTTTATTAGTTCCTGTTGGTAGGCAGGTATACTTATGCATTTGCCCGGAATGCATTTAACCGCCAGCATTGACCAATCAGATTTCGCCATTTAACATATTACTTATTTTTTTGTATAGTTTGAATTTGGAGAGCTATTTTATATATTGGAAAATTAGCATTTATCTATTTTTTTGTTCGTCTGAGTAGCTTTAAAAATCATTTTCGTTTTAAAAAATTCAAGAAAATGCAAATGCATAAATTGATTAAATAAATTTAAGCAAAGGCATAGTTTAAAAGTTGGCGACTAGAGGTACGTAATCCATGAATGCAAATTAAATGCATTAAAATATCAGGAAACTGCAAGCACAAAATTTGATTAATTAAAATTAAGCTAAGGCATAGTTTATCAAGGTGGCGGGTAGCCGTACGTTATGTATGAATAAAAATTAAATGCATTGAATGGCATGTGGCTCGAGGTGAAGGCGCTGGGATGGTTTGGAGGCCACGCGTGGCTAGGGTACTTTGGTCATTTAATATAGAGTTAAGTTACTTGGTATGCATTTCTATTACTTTGTGTGTGTTGTTTTGTCTTCTCTAAGCCCTTGTTCTGAGGAAGAGTTTGTAGCGACTGAGCAAGAGATACTTGAGATGATAATTTGTTACTGTACACAGTTCCTTTCCATTGAAGTGCATTGGGAGGCTGTGTTTCATAGTGCTTTAGTTCACTATCACTATCACTTTTTGCCTAATGTGTCAGTGCATGTATGTATGTATGCATGTATCTATGTGCATATGCATTTACCTATGTGCATATCTATGTAGACATTTGTAGATGCATATATGCATGTATGCATGTGACTCTAGATATATCTATGCATATATGTATGTCTGTATAAATGCATCTATGTGTATATGCATGTAATCATGTGGATGCATATATGTTTATGTCCATCGATGCATTAATCTGTCTTTACATGGATGTATCTGTACATATATATACATATGTATACATATATGTGTGTGTCGATATGTCTTTTCTGCAAAAGAGTTTACAGTGACAGGGCAAAGGTTGTCATGGTTCCAAAAAAGGACGCTTGCAGACAAGCTATTCCAGGCGATAAATAGTTTCTTTCATCAGTTTTCTTTTATTTTAATGTCCATAAGCACATTGGGTTTCACAGTGCTCAGCCTATGCTATTTTTCAAAGACTAGTTCCTTAGACATGCAATTGTCTTTTGTCCAATGTAGAATGTGAGAGCTTAACAATAACTTGGCGCTTATATGCTCTCTAAAGATTACATATCTTCAATTATTGCAGAACTGTTCCATAGTGCAAGCTTTAAAGCCACTGTTCTGTTAGCATGTTCCATAATAGGACCTTACAAACAATATGAGCACAATGTGTTAAGAGCACTTTACAAACTGTCAACCAAATGCAATTTACAGATATAAGCCTAAGCTCCACAATTGCTTTCATCTCTCTCGTTGTCATTAAAGCATAAAGCAAAGAGGATCTTTTTGCAACTTCTAATTTTTGTACTTTTACACAATAATTCACTTTATTCATTAATGAATCAAATTATCTTAATTAATTGATTTTCTTTTTCCTTTTGTAATTTCATATCTAATTAATTAGATAACTGTTGAATAGTATTTATATTCATAATGATTAAAACAAAGAAATAATTATAACTATCCTTGTGCACATTTGGCCAATCAAACAAAGTCAATTAAAAAATCTGATTCCACTTATTCACTGATAGTATTGGCATACAATTTCCTTGAAAAGTCTTGAAAAAGAGGATTATTCAGACACCAATAAGGATTCTGATTTGTAACATTCCTATCCAAATCATCTTCATTCAATAGGATTTTGTGGCATACATTAATTGGATGTATCGCATCATCTTTCTTATCAGGATGCCAACAACCTTGGTTTGTATTTCTCCTTGGGTGTATCTAAATGCCATGAGTTATGAATTCTACTTGCATGTGGCTTCATTGCACAAGTAATAGTAAGTGCTACCTAATGGTACAAAATAAACTTATGCATATGGAAATGAAATGACCCCATTTAGTTAGAAAATCAATATTTACATCGCTTTCACTATTAAGTGATAGCTACTTTGGCATTAAACAATAGCTAGAAATTGTTTTTACCAGAACTTAACAGTGCTAGCACAAGTCTGTGTTGTTTTTTGGCTTAGTATTGATTAGTTTCCGTGGCCTATTTACACTTTTTTAGGCAGTTAAGCAAATATGGGATCTATTCCATTGATTGCTCTTAAAGAGCTTATACCACCATTGCAATAACAGAATTACCCTGGTGCATGCATATGCAAAAAAATGTTCTATATTATAGGGTACACAAATAGCAATAAGTATTTAGAAATTATAAAATGCAATTTGCATTCTAAGAAACAAAAGTTCTTACTTGGATTGTTTCTTGTTCAAATGAATCTGCATAAGAATTCTGTTTTGTTTTTATGAATAGCATAGTATATGTCACTCACTGTACTCATTTGTCTAAATTGTCCTTGTGACAGGGATCAATGCTTTCAACTGTATTTAAACAATCACGCACAAACTACACTGGGAAAAATTGCTTGTCCCTATCACAATTTGGACATTTTTACAAGTATACTTGATCGTTTGATAGCAGATTACAAGGTCAGTTTTCCAAATTGTCTTTTTGCTTTTCTTGAAATGCAATTGAAATTCTTCAATATAATAACTGCATAAAGTTCTTTTCCATGTATTCATTTTTCCATCTTGTATTCCTCATTTCTTTGAACATAAATGATTTAGAGGACTGCATCCACATATACAAATAGGAAAATGCATTTTACACAATTGCAATAGTAATTTGTCTTTGAGCAATAGAACAAGTTTTGCTTATGTGCTAATAAGTTATACTTCCTCTATACAATATCCATATAATAGAATGAACTACTAGCATCCAATTTTTAAACCCTGTTTGTAGTTTCGAATAGCCTTTTGAGTCATAAGTCTTTGTTTTATGTCAACTGGTTTTTACCTATATGCATTTAAGGCAGTTTTTTTCATACGACTACTTATATCTGTGGCAAGTTGCTGTGCAATGTGCAAGTTAACATATGCTTAATCTTCCTGTTTTACAAATAAAAGCCTACAAAGTTAATTTCAAAAGCTGACATGGCACATGAGTACAATGAATGATGTACTACGTCACTCATAGACATGATGCAATATTTTTCCATGGTCTTGCTTGCATGCAAAATGACATTAACCACAGTTTTTTTTTGCTCACATTGCCAATTTCACTGCGTGCTTTAAACCTCTGAAGTAAAAGAAAACTGAGGAAAGAAACTATTTATTGCCTCAAGTAACTCGTTTCTGGTTTTGGATACTGTAACTATAACAAAGTCTGCTCAATCGCTATAAACTCTCCCAGAACAAAGACTTCTAGAATAGAAAAACAATGTGCACAAAGTAATAGTCATGCTTAACAGTTGACTTAAGTCTATAACAAATGAACAAAGCAACCTCGCTATACATGTCCACCAAGCCATTCCAGCAGTTTCTCCTCCACCCACATGCTATTTAATGCATTTGCTTTGCATGTATGCACTGTGTGCCTGCACCTCTGAGTTTCAATCTCTTCTTTTAATTATTTAATCAATCTATGCCTTCACTTTTGCTTAATGGGCCTATGCCTTTGCATTTTCCTCAAATTTTTTAAACACAAATGATTTTAAAAGCTATTCCGACAAATAGGAAAAGCCATAGATCTTCTTTGATCAAATAATGCTTTTGCATTTCCCTGATTTTCTTTAAATAGAAAAGATTTGTAAAACTATTCTCTACATGTCACTTAATTCATGTTTATCTGAATAGCTTTTAAAATCATTTGTCCTTTGAAAAAAATTAGTCGCTTACAAGTACATAGAAACAAAGGAATCCAATTACACAAAACATTTAAATACCATAGACTGAGATTGGCAATGTGAGCAAAAAGATTCTTGTCAACCAATTGGTGCATGTAAACAAGGCTACCTGAAAATATTGTTTTGTGTTTGTGGCACTAAAAGTATACATCATGCATTGTACTCATTTATCCACTTTGGCAATGTAACAGGAATAAGTACATACAATCCTGCTGGGGGACAATGGATATCAAGGTCAAGTTGAAGAATTAATACTATTTTCCCCTTCTGCTTCTATTAAATTGTTTGTTGTGTGGTATGTTACATAAGCTTCTGCTACTACTCAAGATCCATTTTCCAACATATGTAGAGATTATTAACTTCCAAGATCCTCGACAACATGATTAATGCTTTCAAATGCTATTGACTAAAACCACATAGCCGATGATGTAAACAGTCATAGATTTTGTAATCTAGATACTAGCGTTAGATGCTATTCATACCCAGCATTTGCTATTCCCAAACACATTAGGTTACATGAGTAACAAAGAAAATGATAGACGTTGACACCTATGAATTAACAAAGCGCCCCCAAATATCAAACATTGACTACGTGCTTAAGGGCGAGGGACTTTGCAGATTGAGTGCTTTTGCATACAATGTTGGTGATTGTTTGTTTGATTCATTACAACTATTGCTTAACAATCGTTACACATCAATTCAACTATGAAATGGAGCTATAGATTACTTCTTGAATTTCCTTCAAAACAAGGACAAAGAAGCAATAAAATCATACAACTATGAACTAGACCCTGATACTCTATATACATTGCACAAAGTACATGATCCACAAACATATTTCCGTAGAATGCGCTTATCTGCAAAGCCACAAGCAGATTGCACAGAAAGTGGATTGTGGGGTGACCTGTTTTGCATTCACTGGATATCCAAATGGTTGAATATACAAATATCCCTTTGGTCAAGAACAACAACAAGAAGGTACTTACAGTTCAATAGTTATGATTACACGGAATCAGTCTCTATACTATTTCATGACATGGATTCTTTAAATGGACACTTTGAACCATTGCTAGCAATTGAAACACAAAACATAACTTCAAAATAGCCCATAAGTTCACATGAAATAAAAAAACTTTGCACAAATTATCCTCAAATATCAAACATTCACAATGTCCTTAGAGTTGAAGGCCTTTGTAGACTAAGCACATTTGCATACAATGTTGGTGACTGTTTGTTTGATTCGCTTCAAGTGCTACTTAACAACCAGTACACCTCAACTCAATTACGCAATGGAGCTATAGATTATTTTCTGGCTTGCTTTCAAAAAAAGGACAAAGAAGCAATTAAATCATACAACAATGAACTAAATCCTACTACTCTATACACATTGCACAAAGTACATGACCAAGAAACATACTTCCACAAGATGCGATTGTTTGCATGGCCGTGCAAAGACCATAGCAAACGTGGATTGTGGGGTGACTTGTTTTGCATTCACTGGATATCCAAATGGTTAAAAATATAGATAAGCCTCTGGTCATTGACAACATCAAGGAAGTACTTAGATTTCAATGATTCTGGATATACAAAATCAGTCTCTATACTGTTCCATGATACAAACCCTTTGGCTGGACATTTTGAGCCACTTCTAAGAATCAAAGCCCAAAATCTAACTCGCCCATGCTCTACAAGCTTACTCCGACTAAAAAAGTTGATCAGAAATCGTCCACAATACAAAAATACTTACTTGGCTAAGCCACATGCTTTGCCTAAAAACAAGGAAAATTTGATACCATTTGTCATAGCAGACAATTTAAAACATAAATCAACAATAAGACTTAATCACCTGAAGAACTTGATTAGAAAAGAAAAACAAAAAGAAAGTGTACCTAGCAGCCCAAAGAAAAAAAAAACATTGACACCAATAGAAATTTATAGAACAACAATACAAGATACGCCAAAATACACATGTGCAATTTTCCAAGTGCTTTGTCTGAACAAGGACATCAGGATTTTCAAAGAAAAACAAAAACAGTTATACTGTAAGCTACTACAATAAGATTCCTTACAATTCAAAGATTTCATATGCAATGTATGCTACTTTGCATTGAAACAGTCCACTATTCCAAAGTATTCTACGCCATAGAAAATAAGAACCAATAGACCATTGTGCTATGTACAAAATTTAACTCATCTAGAAGAATGACTTGTCTCACTTAGAATTGCATTCGCACAAATTTGGGAACTAGGGTTCAAAAGGTCTCAAATAGGCCTAACAGGTTCTATTATAAATGTCCCTTTGACATGAACATTGTACAAAAAGCATTACCACAATCAATTAACAACACACAAACAATTGTTGTTTCATCGAAAAGACGCTTGAAATACAAAAATGCATTTCAAAAAGGCATGGTGCACCCAAATGTCATCATGCAAGCTTTGACTCAATTAACAAGGAAACCATTATACAAAATGCATGAAGTCCACATAAACTAAGATTGGCAAGAAGTTCTCCAATGCACTGAAGAAAACGAAGACAATAGTCCACAAAATACAAGTGAAACAGAATTAGACAGTGAAATGGAAAATGAAAACCCATCAGACACATTGATACATGGATTCATTGAGTCTAGATGTATCCATAACATGGAGGACAAGATTATTGAAATTGCACCTGCAGAGAACAAGTATCCAATTGGAATATTTAAGGACATCTATGCTGAAGAAATGAATTTCCCAACTTTATTCTTTGGCAAACCACGTGATAATGACATTGTAAAAAACTTTACGTATCAGAAAATAGTACGCTGGGAGCTCTTACAGTCACAAAGACAATTTGCATATCATACAATAAACATTTTTTTCAAAGCTATAAAGGTACTAATACAACAAGTACTGTTTACAATGACAATAAGAATCTGCAAGGGCTAGTTAAAAGGGCGAAAGCTATTTGCGAAAGACGTTAAACACAAACCAAACCTAGAAAAAATTCTTAAATCAGATATTCGATATGTTGATTTCAAAAGAATAAGAATCTCTCCAGACTATTCACAACAACTTAAGAAAAATGTATTTGCTATGATTTGACAACTAGGACCACCGACATTTTTCATCACTTTCTCTAGTGCTGAGCAAAATTGGGATCCACTAATTCAAACATTACAAGAGCTGCACAATCTACACCAATCAGCACAAAACCATCAAGAATCTAATCACCCAACACACATTGACAAATTTGAACTAATCAAGAAAGATCCTATCACTTGTGCATGTTACTATAAACATAGAATCAATGCAATAAAAAAATTGATACTTACAGATGACTCCTTCTTTGGAAATGTCATTGATTACTTCTCAGTCACTGAGTTCCAAAATCGAGGAAATGAACATGATCATTTCCTCATATGGGTTAAAAATGCACCAATCTACACAGAAAAAAACAACACAGATGTCATAGCTTTTGTTGATAAGTATATTACTTGCGACACTGAAAATTTGGAACCTCCTCTACAAATGCTACACAAGCACCATCATACAAAGAAATGCAGAAGATCAAGAAAACAATTTTGTAGGTACAATTTTCCTTTCCCACCAATGCAAAAGTCAACTATACTTTTACCAATACTCCAAAAGACTGAAACGATAACTGCAAATGCCACTAAAATCTTTTCAAAACTCCAAAAAGCAAACTATGACAAAACATTCACTTTTCAAATGTTCTTAAAAGAATTAAACTTAAGTGACAATGAATACATTCAAGCTTTGAGCTCAACATTAAACAAGCCTACGCTTTTCTTATAGAGAAAACCATCACAAATATGGAACAATAGTTTTTCAAGGAAAATTCCAGATCTTTGGAGGGCTAATACAGATGCACAATTTGTCCTAAATGCATATGCTGGTGCTATGTACTGTAGCTCATATATTGCAAAAGTAGACAAGTCAATGACATATGCATTCAAAAGAATACGTAGAGACCACAAGCAAGACAATATTGATGCGATCCGAATGGTGAGTAAACTTGGAAATGCCATGCTTAACTTGCAACAAATGTCATCACAACAAGCTGCACATATTGTTTTGTCATTGCCATTAAATTATAGTTCAAGAAAATGTATATTCATTGATACACGATTTGACAATGATTGCACATTTATACTCAAATCTGTTAAACAATTGAGCAATGAGCCAGATGAATCAGAAAACGTTCTTGCGAAATCTATTATAGACTACTATTTAAAATGCCCTAAAACAATGATGGACATATGTCTTGCAGAATTTGTTTCAAGATACAATAAATACGGTACTGCGATTGAGCCAAAGGCCAAACCCAATGTGATACGGTTTATCAATTTCAACAAACACTTTGATATAGAGAATCATTGTAGAGAGCAATTGGTTCTCTATGTTCCATTTATCATTAATGAGCATACACTCAAACAAAACTTTGACTCTTGGGAACATGCATACATGTACCATGGACAAACCATTCAAACAAACAGTGCAATGTTCATCCACACACAAACTCCGCATGGGGTGACATTGACAAAGCTATAAATGATCTTCAGTCTCTTGAAGATGAAAAGCTCATTGACCTGCCAATGCAAGCAAAGCTTTCCCAGAAAGAACTATATGACATTCAAACAGACCTTCCAAACATAGGTCATTCTAACCCAAATACCACGTACTCCAATGGATTTCAAATTACAAAGCACCCACAGATTATAGATAACAATGAATACTACAAGTTAAGATGAATGTTAAATAAAGAACAACAAGCAATTGTTAAGGATGTTCTCATAAAAAAGATGAAAAATCCACAAAAGCCATTGCGCTTGTTTTTGACTGGAGGAGCTGGAACAGGAAAGACTTTTACAGCAAAAGCCATCTACCAAGCTCTCATTCGCATGTATAGCAATTCTATTGACAATAATCCAGACAAACCCAAGGGCTTATTAACTGCATATACAGGTAAAGCAACATATAACATAGGGGGATTCACATTACATTCAGCATTTCACATACCTTTTAATACATCAGAATTCCTGCCACTGAACACTGAAGTACTTGACACTATGTCAAAGCACTATGATCAATTGCGCATACTTCTTATAGACGAGATATCATTAGTTGGCTCAAAATTTTTACGGTATATTGATAGAAGACTACGAGACATAATGCAAATTCCTACAACATACTTTGGAAACCTTGACACCATATTTTGTGGTGATCTCTACCAGGCACAACCTGTCCTTGACTCTGTGGTTTTCGAAAGTAGGCCTACTCCAATTGAATTAATGCCTTATAGTTTCTGGAAAGACCACATAAAATGCTATTCATTAGTGACTACCATGAGACAAAAAGATGAAATATTTATTTCAATCCTTAATAGACTACGAGTAGGCATTCAGACAACTCATGACATAGACTATCAACAAAATTTTCTTTCGTCCTGTACCATTAGATCCATTGCTTCCGCACCTTTTCTATAGGAGAATAGACGTTGAAGCACATAACAACAAAATGCTATCAATCATTCCAGCCCAAATGATTGTGCTGGATGCGATAGATGAAGTTAACGAGGACCTTAATGCAATATGAGTGTACAGTCACACAACAACACTCCCATCACAAATATGCTTGAAACCAAACATTCTTGTTGAGCTTTATGCAGGCAATTACAATGTTCAAGATGGCCTTGTCAACGGTTCAAATGGAATTTTTAAAGCATATACATCACAAAACAATATTGATATTGTCTGGATTAAATTTAATGACCCATCAATTGGACATCAACAGTGCACAAAACTAGCACACTGCTATTCTACTATCATTGACAAAGATTGGGTGCCTATACAACGCATTGCTAGGCCAATCCAAAAAATAGCAATAAACAAGAAAATTACAACTAGAAAACAATTCCCAGTACAAGTAGCATGTGCACGAACCATACATCGATCCCAAGGATTAACAATGGAGGCCTTAGCTTTTGATCCCACAGGCATTAGACAGCATGGACTAACCTATATAGCTCTCTCACGAACAAAATCAGTAGAATCATTATTCCTGTTACAACCTTTAACTTCAAAAAACTTCAAAGTTAAAGAAAAAATACAACTAGAAATGTCTCGTCTTCAGACATGTGCACAATGGCAACTTGATAATCTAAGCACATGTTCAAAAAGAAAATCACATATGCTCCTATGTAAATTGAACACTCGTAGCTTGAAAGCACATGCAAAAGACATTGTCAATGACTATAGCATAATGCAATCTGATATCTTGTGTCTCCAAGAAACACATATGCATCTGTTTGAGCTAAATACCTTGCTACATAATTTTGATAGCTCCTCTGTACATAACATCCATGGCATAGCAACTTTAACCAAGAAACATTTACTCTTGTCAAAAACAACACACCATGAAACCTCAAATATTGAAGCTATCACATTAACAATAATGCTATCTAGCAATGAACTCAATGTTTGTAATATTTATGCAAGACCTGCAACTGCCATAGATGAAGTAATCACAATCTTGCAAATAATTATTGGATCCACAAATTCAGAAAACATGTACATTTTAGGCGATTTTAATGTCGACATGTCTTCAAAGAGTAGAAACAAAAAAATGCTTCACAGTTATATGCAACAGAACAACATACAATTTGTGTTGAACCAACAATATAGCATGGGCAACTCAGTCATTGATCACATTTGGTCCAACATGACTACAAATATATGCTCTATCTATATATCAAAAGCATATTGGACTGATCACAATCCAATTTTCCTAGAATTGCATGTTGCCCAATAGACAAATTCAACTTTATAGAACTTATAGCCTTATATCACATTTATGCATTGCAATGTCTTTTCCAATGCTATATCCATTATTTGCAGGAGATCTATGGATGAAACTAAAAGACAGTCAAAGCAAATGCAACCCACGCAAGAAGAATCAACACAACGGTAAAGTGCTCATAGTATTCTTCCTTCATATTCATTTGCCCAAATCACAAATATTCAAATAACATTATTCCAATTCTTTGCAGGACACCAAAAGATGTATCAAAAAGACAAGCCAAACAGGTGCAAATTGCACAAGAAGAGTCAACACAATGGTAAAGTACTTTGTTCTACAATGTACCTCCATTTGTCCAACTTGCTAATATAAAATTAGCATTCAATTGACATTATCCTTGTTCCTTGTAGGAAAAGAGTCAAGAAACCTAGGATTGTTTCAATCGAACAGCTAAATGCAAGAAGAGTTGGAGACACCTTCCAAGGTGATGTCCTTGTTGTCTACAAAGCAACATTGGACAAGGCTAACAAAACACGGGAAATGCTACGTGTTGATCTGACAGATCACAAAGCATAAATGACAATCACGTTAAATGTTAGTGGAAATCTTGTTTACCAACATGAGCCTAAAATAGTCCCGGGATCAGCTATTTCAATCTCAGATTTCCAAGTTGCACCTAGAACAGATTATGACAGAGGTGACTGTGATTACATTCTGATTTTAACAGACATTAGCACCATTGAAAACATCCCCCGCCTCTGTCAGGAGTACAAATTCATCCCAAGTATGACTATCAACCAATTGCTTACAACTGTTAATGAGTACCTAGCTGACACAATAGCTGCGCTGGTAGTCGGTGCCAGGAAAATGGGTACCCAATTTGCAATTGACATCAAAGATGGCCACACTGACATAGACAGGGCACAGGTATTTCAGTCTACAGAACTTTTACCTCTTCTTTCAGTTTCAAGCTTTTAATGTTCTACAGTGGCCTCTATAACAATTTCCGTAACAAAATCTAATCCTCTCATTGAATTGTAGTTGCTATTACGGTCAACATATGAGCAACAATACTTTGCACTCGAAGACCAGTTGCATACAAATAAAACACCTGCAATGCTTTTCAAGAATGTTGTGAGAAAAATAGACCAAAAGAACACATTTCATACATGTCGATCAAAATTCATTTGTACCTTGAATGACAAAAGAAGCTTGGAAAAGCTCAACAGCCTACTACACTCAACTTTCAAGGTAACAACATTCTTTTTAAATAAATCTAGTGCATCCAAACTTGTTTTTTTGTCTCCTCTAATAGTTTTGAACCATATTCTATAGGTTTCTGGTACTCTAAAAGTAGCAAATGCATTTTCCAATCCATTTCATGCATGTTGTCCAAAATACAAATTCAAATTTACTGCTTATGGCACATTCCAAGAGAAAACTGCTTACTGTAAACAATGAAACCAGCAAGTCAATTATACATTTTGTTTACAACTTAAAACTACCATAACAACTTATGACAATCAAACAATTCAGTCTTCAATTGACCAGGCCACCATGCACCATCTATTGCCCACACTGCAAAGGCTCAACTATGAAGACTATATCAAGGACAAGTCAGTAGTGATATTTATCCTACAGGACTTCAGTGCTGAAGGACATTTTAGCCTTGACCAAAACAATACCATTGTTGAAGCCATTTGCATTGACAAATAGACAGGGAACATCACCAGAAGGTAATAAAGTCATTCATATGTACACTTTCTTTGTTTTGAACGAGTACCTCAAATCACTATCCATACAAACTATGTTTCTAATACATAGCATTTTGTTGCCTTTACAGGAAACTAGGAATAGAGGAGCACAGATTTACATTGTTCAGACTTTTACTTTTTTGCCTTTCCACGCTCCAAGACATTTCACTGGGTCTCACATGTTAAAGACAACTTTGGTTTTAAAATACTCTATTGCTATTATACATTTAGACACTTCTATAGGTTACTATGTTAAAGTCTTCTAGAATATGGACATCTGAAACTCTAATTTTGTTTTTGCACCTATCAAGACAATGGTTCTCTATGTACATCTGACATATATGTTCAATAATTATTATCCCTCCATGCATAATGCCATTCAAACTATATAGTTTAAATGTTCCCTTTTGCATTATGTCCTTCCTAGCTTTTCCAATATTTGCTTTCTGGTTCTTACGTTTCCAAGAATTTATGGTGACCAAGTAGAAGTTGTTATGATTGCACACTCTAGACCCATTAACAAGTTACTTGAGACAATAAATGGTTATTTTCGTTTGGCTTTTATCATTTTTATGCTATTACTGTAACCAAGTCTCACGCCTGCTTTAATGCATTGTACTTTATAGTCACTTTTCCATCACGCATTCTAATGTATAGCGTACACTCCTGTATACACAAATCCATATGTTGCTTACGCTGCATATATGCATATTTACATGTATATATGCCTCTATGTCCATATGCACATATGCACATATTCATGTGTCCATGTATTCATCTAAGCTTCTACATATCCCTATATGCAACTGCGTATACATGTGTCCATTTACTTATGGATCTGCCACTCTAGCCTTGTACCAATTTATTATGTTATATGGATATCGCATATAGTAACACTAATTAGCTCTTTCACTGTACATAGCAATTGTATTCATGAATGCCAGATCAAGCTTATATGTGTCAGGATACATATATGTATATATGTTTTTTACTACTGAGTTATGATCTCTATTGTCCCATTTTCGTAGACATGTTACTATTGCAATCAAATGTGTTAAGCATTCGTGTCCAAAGAAATTAGATACAGGAATGGAAATATGTTACACAACCTTGTCTTATGGCTTTATAGCAGTTTTTTCATTGCATTTCAAGAAAACCAGAAACTAGAATTTTATTCATATTATTTCATCTATGGCATTTATAGCTTTTCCAATAATTATTACAAGCATAGAGTTCAGTGTTGAATAGTTCTATTGTTCATGTGATTGCTCTGACATTGTTCATGCCAAATTCTATATGTTTCCATATTTTGCATATGTGCCTAGGAGGACATTAACTATAACAGGTCACAAAATTCCTTTTTCCTGTATGCTTTCATCATAGCAAGAAAGCTCAAAGCAATTGCAAAATCTAGGTTTTCATAACACAGGCTTACAGAACACAAAAACAACACACACAAAGTAATAAAAATGCATAGCAAGTAACTTAACTCTATATTAAATGACCAAAGTACCCTATCCATGCATGTTCACCAAGCCACTCCAGCACGCTCACCTCCATCTAGATGTCATTTAATGCATTTAATTTGCATTCATGCATTACGCTTACATTTTCTTGATATTTTAATGCATTTAATCTGTATTCATGGATTACGTACCTCTAGCCACCAACTTTCAAACTATGCCTTTGCTTAAATTTATTTAATCAATTTATGCATTCACATTTTCCCGATTTTTTAAAACAAAAATGATTTATAAATCTACTCAATCAAATAGAAAAATAGATATATGCTATTTTTCCAATATATAAAATAGCTCTCCACATGCAAACTGTACAAAAAAATAAGTAATATGTTCAATGGAAAAATGTGATTGGCCAATGGTGCCAGTTAAAAGCATTCTGGGCAAATGCATAGGCAAATTAAAAATACGTTCACAGAAAAGAGCTTTTCATTCTGAATCCATATGCATACTTTGATTCAAACTAGTGGCTGAAGGTACATATTCCACTGATGCAAGCTCAATGTATTGAATGGTATTTGACTAAAAGGAACACTGTTTGCATTGCTAGTTACTCCTTGAATATATAACAAGGTTCAAGGCAAAAACTGTCATTACCACACATGTTAACATAATTTTCGTTCCAAACTTCTCTTTATGAGACCGCTTTGCAGTAATCATGCATTGTGTACATCTACCTGCCACCTTGATAAACTATGCCTTTGCTTAATTTTAATTAATCAATTTTTGCGCTCGCAATTTCCTGATATTTTAATGCATTTAATCTGCATTCATGCATTACGTACCTCTAGCCGCCAACTTTTAAACTATGCCTTTGCTTAAATTTATTTAATCAATTTATGCGTTCGCATTTTCCCAAATTTTTTAAAACAAAAATGATTTATAAAGCTACTCAGATGAATAGAAAAATAGATAAATGCTAATTTTCCAATATATAAAATAGCTCTCCAAATTCAAACTATACAAAAAAATATACATAATTACATGTACACATATATACATGTAATCCTGTATACATGGATGCATACAGAGACTATGTTTCATGGGATTATTAGAGAGTTCACTTGCTTTCAATATCGTTCCATACTTTGCATGTGTGCCTATGAGGACAATAATTACAGTATCCAGAACCAGCAACCAGTTACCTGAGGCAATAAATACTTTCCTCCCTCAGTTTTCTCTTGCTTTGGAGGTTTAAAGCACACAATGAGATTGGCAATGTGACCAAAAAAAAATTGTGCCTCGCTTGCTCATTCGTTCCAAAGCTCTCTTTATAGCATAGTTGTGCATTGCCTCCAAGACTCAGATGAATCTTTGGTATTTCAAGAAAAGATTCAATTGGATAACACTAAAAATGATCTAAACTATGATTTTATAATCAAAGTATCCAAATGCATTTGCTTCAAAGTTTTAAAAGCTATTTCAACAGATTGTCTAGCCATTGTCCAAAATATGGTTTTCTATCAGCATAGTCCTTGAACCTTCTTTAGGTCTGACTGCTAGTTTGTTAATTCATTCTCATTGAAAAGTCAAATTGTGAAATGTTCCCAAGGATAATTATACTTATTTAGCTCTTTTAATTGTTATATATTCAAAGACTAATTAGCAATCCAAACAGTCTCTACTTTAGTCACATGCAATTCAATGCACTAATTTTGTATCAATAAATTGTGTACTTTCAGCCACTAGTTTTAATCAAAGTATGCATATGGATTCAGAATCAAACTCTCAAAATAAATGCACATATAAATGTGTCTTTTTCTTCATTTCATAATGTCTCTATGTATCCATAAGTGCATTCATGCATATATCGATTTGTGAATATATCTTGTCATCTCTTTATGCATCTGTCTATATATGTATGACTGTATCTATGGGTACATGTATACCTCGATTTATGTATATATGCACCTATGAATTGCATAGACACATCCATGTATATATGCATCTATCAATAACTTGCATGGATACATGTATATATGCATCTATGGACTCATGCACCCATGTATATATGACAGCTCATTGGTTCCAAAGCTCTCTTTATAGGACAGTTGTGCATTGCCTCCAAGACTCAAATGAATCCTTCATATTTCAAGAAAAGATTCAAATGGATAACACTTAAAATGATCTAAACTATGATTTTATAATCAAAGTATACAAGTACATTGTAACAATGCAAAACCTGACTTTCATTTAAGATGTACAGTGAAAGTAAACAGAAGCAAAAATGCATTTGCTTCAAAGTTTCTAAAGCAATTTCAATAGATTGTCTAGCCATTGTCCAAATTATGGTTTTCTATCGTCATAGTCCTTCAAGTTTCTTTAGGTCTGACTGCTACTTTGTTAATTGACTTTGATTGAAAGGTCAAAATGTGGAATGTCCCCAATGATACTTATACTTATCTCTTTTAATTGTTATATATTCAAAGACTGCTTAGCAATTCAAACAGTCTCCCCTTTGGTCAGATGCCATTCAATGCATTAATTTTGTCTGAATGAACTATGTACCTTTAGCCACTAGTTTTAATCAAACTATGCATATATAAATGTATCTTTTTCTCCATTTCATTATGTTTCTATGTATCCATAGATGCAGCTATGCATATATCGATTCATGCATATCTTGCCATCTCTACATGCATCTGTCTATATATGTATGACTATATCTATGGCTGCATGTATACATTGATTTATGCATATATGCACCTATGAATTGCATACACACATACATCTATATATGTATCTATCAATATTTTGCATGGATACATGTATATATGCATGTATGGACTCATGCATCCATGTATCTGTCTTTGTCTTTGGCCAAATGGCCCCTAATGGCCAAAGTATCCTAGTAACCCATGGCCATCAAGCAATTCCAGTGCCTTCCCCACCAGTCACATGCCATTTAATGCATTTGCTTCAATTATTTTGACCTCTCCATGTCTTCGCATTTTCCTGATATTACAATGCATTTAATTTGCACTCATGGATTACGTATCTCTACTTGCCAGTTTTATAGACTTTGCCTTTGCTTTAATTTATTTAATCAATCTATACGATCACATTTCACTGATTTTCAATAAGAACAATAATTTATAAAGCTATTCTGATAAATAGAAACAACTAAATGCTAATTTTCCAATGTTGATTTATCAGAATAGTGCTAGTTTTCCAACATATCAAAATTAAAAGTTATATGTTGACATACATTCATGCATATTGTCCATACATGCATATATGCATATATGCCTTCATCCATATTTGCATATGCATATGAATACATCCTTCCATGTAACATATGCATTTGTACCTATATCCAAATATGCATACATCCATGTATACATGTGTTCATATCTCCATCTCTCCATGTAGTTATGTTTTCTATGTATACATGTGTCTATTGATGCATCCATGCATATATCTGTGAATAGCTCTACGTATTTCTCTCTCCATGTATTTAATGTTCTCCATTGCATCAACATTTACATGTTCTCTGTTTTATGATCTTCCATATTTATTTTTTCCATAGTATATGCATAAGAACTTCCACTTTGTCTTCTATTGTCACATTTCGAGGAAGCTCAAGGATCTCAGTACCTTGTTTAGTATGAGGGAGAGTGAGAAATGCAACATGGGTCTTTTTTCTATGTTTATATTGACGAAATCAGCCCTATGATGATTTTTAAAAGCATAACCAATACTAAACTAGACATTCTTCCACCCCTTGTTGCAAGAAATAATCACTTCATACCCTATTGATTCCATTCATTTCCATTTCCACCCTTGCATGTCCTTTTTTCTCAAATCAAATACATTTCAAAATCCAGTTATTTGCTTGTCTTGCATCATACTAATGTGTTACGTTCCTTTTTTCACTAAATCCAGCTCTCTCATTGAAATTTTCATTTCTTGAATTTAATTGTAAGCATATAACTTGCAAACGATAAATTCATACCATCTACATTCCCATTCATTATCATATCCACCATCCCATATCCTTGCCTCCCATGTCAAATACTTTTCATAACTTATTCATACACCCTATTTGCATCTCACCCTTCTCTCAATTCGCTCCCTTTCTTCCACTTCCATAACTCATTCTTCTTTTTCACACTCACATTTCTTTATCTATCTACACCTCAAATATACCCTCATCCATCACAACAAAATTCACACCATACCAAACAATGAAAAAGATGAAGAAAATATCAAGGTTATGCAAATAAACACTGAGGGCTTTAAAAATAACACTCATAACATACAGTTGTATTCAAGAGTTATTTTCATAATGTCTTTTCTAAACCTTGTTTATTACAGATCCCTAAAAGCGCGTATAACAACTTCTTCAAGCCTATTATGTGTAATCAGATTTAACAAATATTTACATGTTTCCATGTATTCATATGCATCATTAGGTATCCTTTATACAGTTGTTCAAAAAACAATATTGTATATGTTTCAAATGCAAATTGTTCCTAAAATTTCTCGCTTTATGCACACATGCATCTAAAAATTGTTCTTTGTGTACCGAATTACATGGACACATCTATACATCCATCCATGCATAAATGTTTACATGGATCCATATATTTATGCACTCCTTCGATATATGCTTTGCTGATATATAGTTTGTTTTCC
>VDFB02296363.1:0-16049 GCA_007258455.2 Sequoia sempervirens | reverse complement strand
GGGATGGTCGATTTCTCCTGTGGTTTAAGAGTGGTTTATGTGAATTGTGCCTCCTATGGAAGGAGTGGTTTATGATCTTTATTTCCTCCTGTGTTTGGAGAGGGTTTTAACCTTTGTTGCCTCTAGTGTTTGGAGAGGGTTTTGACTTTTGTTGCCTCCTGTGTTGGAGTGGATTTTCATTTTATGTTCCTCCTAGAGTTGGAGGGGTTTTATCTTGTTGGTTTGCACTTGGGATTCCCTTGGTGATTGTTTTTATTTGGTATGTTGTCAAGTAGAAGAGTGGCTTCTGTTAGGGGCCAGAGCCCAAAGAGGTAAACTGGGAAACCTTTAGAAATGGTTTAATCAAGTGATAACTAAATCAATGTACTTAGAAGTTAGGTAGTATTTCACATTAATTAAGATAATTGAGCCTCGCTCATGGATGCAAGTGCTTGTATAGACTTGGGATGAGACGGGAATGCCCAAAATGGCAAGATCATCTATCTTGTCCTTACGAGAGGTATTTGATTCCACATGAGTGAGTATGGGTGTTGGGATTCGGTAGAGGCCACCAGGATAACCCATGGTGGGGGCCAAAGCCTAGGAAGATTCCCAGAGGAGATCCCATGACGAGCTGTGTGATGACACTCTTTCTACGACAATAGTTGGTATTTGGTTTTTTTTGTATTTTGTCTTCTTATCATACTCGGTCTATTTTATTTCTGGAAGCATTGTGACCTATGTCAGTGATGTTGGAGTTGTACTTGTGTTATCCTTATGGATGTTTGGTTCATGTTTTTGGTTGTGTCAATGTGAGTTAGCCTATGTCTAGGAGTGATGCAACTTGTATAGAATCTTGGTTACCATCTCCCAGTAGCTGGGGCCAGCCTCCTTAAGTATCGCTATGGTTGGGTGGAAGTAACCTTTAATCCTGCTGGGTCATCTTCTCTGTCTGTGGATGAGGTTTCCAGCTTGAGAGTCTGTAATCCAAAGGTTTCATGCTTTATTCTTTCCTTTGCTACATTGTAATTTGTCAATTCCCTTGTATCAAGCAGTGGATGATGTACTCTGAACTTTTGTATATTGGAATTACCTCATTCAGGGAATGAGTGTTGTAATCATATTGTAAAGTTTATTATTGGAATCATGTGGTATCTCTTTGCCTTGGATGTAAATTTTATCATGAAGGGAATGTATGCGTATTTATTTTGTTAAGTATTTAAATGTTATGTTTTTCATTCATGTTTCTTGTTTGGGTTTTAAGTAATCTCAGTCTCGTAACCTTAGAGGTTGTTGGCAATGTGTAGTGAACTTTCTTGCTTTTGTTCTTACTTAAAAGAAAAAAAAATTGCATTTGAGTAGTTAATTGCAACTTCCTCTAGGGTCACATGGTGGGGCATTACAGTCTATGTTCTGTCAGTTAAGGGACATTTGCAATGTTTCAGTGGTTATTTCCGAGTTTCAATTTTAGCTTCTAAAAGTGCATGGCAGTTTGCATCAATTTGATTTCAGTACATGATGAGTAGTTGGTTATAGATTCAATGGTAGTGCCATGATTGATTGGTTTCATTGTTATCTCACTTTCAAGGTTCATCATATCAAGTATAATTGACTTAATTCCCAATGGAGTAAAGGCTTGCAATATTTGACATGTATAAGATATGATGCACAATCACTCAAAATTATATAAACTTCCAACATAAATATTCAAAGGGAGGTGGTTAGTATTCAAATCCAACATAATGGTCTATTTATTTCATGCTTAATGTCTTCATATAGCGATCATTAGACTAGAGAGCTCAAATCAACAGTTGGTAGGAGATATTAATATTGTTAGAAGAACAAAATATGGATGAAGTACGGCTATCCATGATACCTCAACATCAAATCAACAAATGGCACATCTTATATTTTATCAAAGGTACTTGTCTTTAAACAATGCACCATTGGTTAGTCTAATCCAAGTTGGTATGTGGGCCTAGAAGGAATGTCTAATTTTTTATGAGTTCACATTATATTTTATTGATTTTATTTAAAAACATTTTAAATTATTTTCATTAAAAACATTTTAGGAGTAAGAGAAGGTGCGAGATAATGTGAGCCCCCAATAAAATCAAGAAAGCTAAAGCTTATGCTCCTGTAAAATAAATAAAGGTATTAAGGATTAAAAGGATAAATCCATAAAATATCATATGAATAAAGATAAATTGAAAGCTTTATATTTTTGCATGTCTAGAATGGCTCTAGGAAAATTCATTGCCAACAATTCACATTAGAAAATTCACTACCAACAATTCATCGTCGGAAAATTCACTGCCATGACAAATTCACTTATTAGGGACAAATTCAAATGGATTGAAGTCAAACAATCAAAAAAATATTAGGGACCCTCCAATCCCTATAGCCAAGGTATAAATCCTTGCGACCATAAAAATTATTCTTGTGAGTATCATTAGTAATATTTGTCTTTATGTTAAAAAAAGTGAACCAAAAGAAAGACCAATTAACAAATGGAATAACAATGATTGCAAGATAGACACCCCCAAGAACTAGAACTGCAATAAGAAACACCCTTGCAGAAATCAAGAAACCAAAAAGGAATTGTAGTCAGTATTCAAAAAATACCTGAAAGCTATGTTCAAATCCCATATAAGACAATCCTAATTTCTAGTATCAATCTTGATATCATTCCAATTGGAAGAAGATTTAGCCAAAAAATCTACAACTTGATTTCCTTCCCTTCTAGTATGAATCCATTGAACAAAAGTGAAACCATGAATAAGGGTGTCAATTTCTTTCTTACATTCATTCAACTACCATTTTTGGGAGCAAGAGGAAGACTTGTGTTTTAAATGATCAATAAAAACTTAGAGTCATATTCAAGAAGAATATGAGAAAATTTATTCAACTTAGCAACTAAAAGAGATTGAAAAATGTCCATAACATCAAAAAATTTATTAGAAGCATCACCAAAACTACCAGCAAACCAAAACTTGAACCTACCAGTATGGTCACAAAAAAATTCCTCCCATACCAGCGTTTCCAAGATTACCTTTTGAAGCCCCATCAACATTAAATTTAACAAAACTCGAAGGAAGACCAATTTAGTAATTTGAGAAATATGAGAACTGTTGAAAGAAGTAAATAAAGGAGAAGCCAATGAAATAGCAAGCCTCATCAACACTGTGAATTATCACCAAGAACTTTCTTGATAATCTTGAATCCAAACTTGACAAGTCTCTCTCATATTAGCCATTATTCTACCCCAAACTTGATAAACATACCTAGAAGTATCATTTAATTTTTTGTTATTATGCCACCATTAGATATTCTAGAAAATTAGACCTAAACCAATATCATGCAACAAATTAAGGGCTTTCTTTTGCAAAGAAGGATGTAGTTGATTAACAAGAAAGTCTTGGATTGATTCATAATTATTCCATGAAATGCCCATCAAATCACACCATAATCAACAAAGGACAATGGTAAATGGACAATCCAAGAGTAGATGTCAACCAAAATTTTCAAGTTGAAGGCATGAGATACATTTGTTTGGACCAATAATCCCACATTTTCAAAGATTATCATAATAAATAAATTTATCCAAAGAAACAAGCCACATGAAAGTATTCACCTTTAAAGCCAACATTTAGGATGCCAAACCCAATTCTAAACATTAGAGTTCTGAACTTCCAAGTTCTCTACCAAAAGAGTTTTATAACCAAAGTACACCATGTAGATCATCCCGAAACCTTTCACACCTTATCCAAGAAAATTTGAATTTCTATCTAAGGAGACTTTGTGAGAAGCTAAAATATGAGCTATTTGGTCAATGAGATGAGGAAACTACTTGTCTAGCCACAATTATTTAGGTTTCCATTTCCAAGTTATATCACTACCTTGTATGACACAATACTAAAAATCTAAAACATAAGTCCAACCAACTTCTACACATAAAAGTATTCACCTTAGGCCAACATTTAGGATGCCAAACCCGATTCCAAACATTAGAGTTCTAAACTTCCAGGTTCTCTGCAAAAAAAGTTTTATAACAAAAGTACACCATGTAGATCATCCCAAATCCTTTCACACCTTATCTAAGAAAATTTGAATTTCTATCTAAGGAGACTTTTTGAGAAGCTAAAATATGAGCTATTTGGTCAATGAGATGAGGAAACTACTTGTCTATCCATAATTATTTAGGTTTCCATTTCCAAGTTATAACACTATATTGTATGACATCATACTAAAAATCTGAAACATAGGTCCAACCAACTTCTACACATTTATGTTCCAATTAACCAAATGCCATTTCTTCTTATTTGAATTTTCTTTTTAAATAAATTGTCGCATCTTATGATCCAAAATATTTAGGATGCCTTTTGGAGCCTCAAGAGCCATAAATCTATAAATTGACAGAGCATGAATTATAGATTTAAGGACTATATGATCAACCAAAGAAATATATCTATGTTGAAAACAAGGTGGAACTAAGCTGAAATATTTACTTATGTATGAAAATTCAAAACTAAAAATAAGATCTTACCAAATCTGATTATATGTATGTGATTGCACATTCACCATAATAGAAAAATCAATAAATAAATATGACACCATAAATTACGTGGAGAAACCCTTTCAAGAAAAAAATCCACATGAGGAAAGAGGGAATGCATATTATTTATCTTCACAAGAGAGATAAACCCTTGTTGTAGTAGCTTCACAACTTGATACTTGGATTATTGACTTTGGTGCTTGTCACCACATGGATAATACACATGAAATTTTCTCATCCTTGAAGCCATTTTTTGTGCTTGATATTCTTATGGATAATGATTCACCAAAGGAATTTTTTGGGTGAGGGTTTGTTGAAATTGGTGATGGGACATTTTTTGTTGTTTTATGTGTACCTTGTCAAATAATCTCCAATATTTCTACCTTGGAATCACCCATACAAGTTCCAACAAGCGAGTTTAATTCACTCTAGATATAATAGTCATCAATCAACTACATGATGGGTCTATAGTTTCCATGGGAAAGGAGGATAATAATTCTAGGTTCTATCATTTTTTTTAATTTGTTCCTAAACTCTTTTGATAACTTTTCTTACTCATTCATATGAAGTGAACAATTTGTGACATCAAAAATTTGGCCACTTGAACTACTATTACTTCCATTAGCTTAGTTAGGATGGCATGGTTTTAGGGTTGCTTATAGTTCTATTTTCTAATGGTGTTTGTTAGGAATGCATTCTTCGCAAGCATCTAGAGGAGAATTTTGACAAGGTAAAATATTGGAGAGCCTCATCGTTTTAAGAGTTAGTGCATAGTGTTTTGGCTAGTCCATTTCCACATCTATCTTTTAATAGATCTTGATATGTTTTGACTTGCATTGATGATCTTTCCAAGTACACCATTGTGTATTTTCTCAAGAAATTTTTGTAAGTCTTTGATTAATTTTTGAAATTCAAAGTATTTGCAAAGAAACAATCTAGGAATCCCATAAATATTTTGTATATATATAATGGGGGAATATATTTTAACCATAATTTTGAGTAGTTTTCTACTTTTGAAGGTATTGCTATACAACACACAGTTCCCTATATTCCTTAGTAGAATGGAAAAATATTTCCTTGAAAGAGATGGCTAACTATATGATACACTCCAAATCTTTGGCACCACCATATTGGGTAGAAGGAGTCAAATATGCTTATTATATTTAGAACAAGGTTCCTCATTGAGATATGAAGGAGATAACTCATTTCCAAACTTGGATCAATTGTAAATCCACAGTGAAATAATTTTGTGTGTTTGGATCCCTTGCATGGGCCCACATTCTAGTAAAAAAATGAAAGGTTGTGGATCCATCGAGCAAGCCTTTTTTTTTTTTTTAGGTATATAAGTAGAATCAAGGGCTACAAGATTCTTCATCCTATCACTCATTATTTTTTCATATAGAGGAGTGTGCATTTTGAGGAGAGACCTACAACTCTTCTCCTACCACTTCTCCATTAATCATCACTTTCGAAACATTGTAACATGATTATATTTATTCAAAGGGTCTTAACCCTCTCGGTCTTGATGGGGAGTCTTCTTAATCCTCATCAAATAGCGATGATGATAAGGACTCACACCCTTCCACTCCTAGTCACCACTTAGAGGATAGCCCTCCATAATCTCCAAACTCTCTACCCTTAGGGCCTCTTTAGGTTCATTAAATATTATAGTTAGTAGGTGTTTGGCTGGTGATCCTAAAGACACTAGAAGAACAAGGTCACAATTTTAACAGACTCCACATCTCTTTGTTGGTACACATTTTTATCCACAATACTTTTGAGAAGCTTCTAATATCCTCAATTGGGATGCTACTATGCAAGAAGAGCTTAGTTCCTTGGAAAGGAACCATACATGTGATCTATTCCCTCTTCATAAGAGAGGGGAACTTGTTGGTATAAGTGGATCTATCAAAAAAAATTTATTATAGATGGGTCAATTGACAAGCATAAGGTGATCTTAGTTTCTAAATGATTCTTCTAGGTTCTTGAGATTGACTATTTTGAGAATTTTGCACCAATTAACAAAATAGATTCCATCCAACTTGTCCTTGCTATTCTTGCAACCCACGAATGGGAAGTTCATCAGATGGATGTGTAGAGTTTTTTTCTTTATGGTGAACTTCAAGATACAATATACATGGAGCAACTATAGGGGTTCATACATTATCCCTCACTTATTTTTCATCTTTGGGAGTCTCTCTATGGCTTCAAATAGCCCCCTTGAGCTTGGTGTGCAAGATGGAATCATTCCTTCTGATAGTTGGGTTCACTAGAAGCCATTTTTTATCTAAATTTTTATATTCTATAATAGGCCGATACTCTCATATTTCCAATTCTCTATGTTGATGACTTTTGATCATAAGGGGTCAATCATCCATCATTTGGATAGACAAAACTACCCTCCATGATAATTTTTTTACGTCAAACTTGGGCCTATTGCACTACTTATTGGGTATTGAGACCACTCAATACTATTCTAGTATCTTCATTGCGTAGCCTAAGCACACACTTGATATGGTCTCCAGGTTTTGTATGACTGACTGTAAGCTTGTATCAAGTCCATTTCTGCCTTGGGTCAAACTTGAGGCTAGTTCTTGTTCACCTTTGGTTGGTGGTAATTTGTACTGACATATTGTTGGGAGTCTCATTTACATGACTCACACAAGACTCAATATTTATTATCCTGTAGGCATGGTCTCTTGATTTAAGCAAGATCCACACACTTTGCATTAGAAATAAACTAAGTGGATTTTCCATTACATTAAAGGTACTCATAGAACTATAGGATTCAATATATGCAATGATTATGGATTTTGACTTGGTGGGACACAAATTTAGATTGGTTAGCAATTCTCAAGATTGCAAGTCAACTTTAGGGTATTTCTTGTCACTTGATTTAATTTTGATTTTTTGGTTGAGAAAGAATTAGTCCATATTTCTCTTTAATCTACAAAGGTTTTGGAGAGTCCATTTAGCTCTAGAGTATTCTCATTGAATTTTGTATTCCATTCTAAAATACCATCATTATTTTTTGTAATAACTAGAGTGCAATTCAAATATTAAGGAATCTAATCCATCATAGAGGACCAAACACATAAAGATGCATATTCACTACATCTAGGAGCTAATTCATGATCACAACATAAATATTTAGTATTTTTTGGCATTAGAGTAGATCGTAGACATCGACATCAAACTCTTTAATGAAAGCAAGTTCTTCATTTGATAGCTTTGGTAGGGGTGTAGAAAGTGTCCTCTTTGGGGGGAATATCTATGTATATGGGTGTTTCATCAAGATTCATTTTTTGGGACCCATAATTTTACCCACCTAAGCTATACTTAAGGGAGGTGTTAGTGTAGGTTTTTTATTTTCCTAGGGTAAACCCTCAAAAGTGTTTTACAATTTGAGTGAGGAAGGAAAAGTTTCAAAAAATGACCCCATGCAAAAAAAAATTGGTTTTTGTGGTTCGAATGAACCCTTTGGTTCAAGTGAACCAAAAAAGGGTTTGAATGAACCATGGTTCGAGTGAACCAATTAAATGCAAGGTCCCACCATTCCCGTCAAAAAACACAAAGAAAACATTTTTTGAAAGGGGGTTCGAATGAACCCAGGTTGTTCGCCCAAACCCTCCTTTTCCCACCTTCTCACCATCTGGCACCAAAAAAGTCTAGAATTTTGCGCTTCAAAGCTCGGGTTGAGGATGAAAATGGAGGAGACTTCATAGACCCAACTGGATGATGCTAGTCCTTGGAATGAGCTATCCAATGAAGACAATTTTAATATGTTTTGGTTTTATTATGTATTTTTTTTTTTAGTTTTATTAAACATAGGTTTTTCACCAAAAATCAAGTTCTCTGTTCTACATATGTGGAAAAATAGCAGAATATAATTTTTTTTTGAAAAATATGAGTGCACTAGATATTGAAGTCCTTGATCCAATAATTTTTTTTTGAATTTTGATACATACAAAAAAATTACGCGTTATACGATCCACCTATGTTTGAATTGTAATTGGTTTGACTTCAAAACTTGATTAAGGAAAAAAGATTCAATATAAAACACTATCAAACCAATTGGAAGCACTATATATCATAGTTACAAATCTAAATTAGAAAAAAATAGAATTTTATGCTTCATGGAAAAAAATTTATGCGTTATACGGTGAGTGTCACTCCTTAAAAATGTTGTTTATTGAAAAAAACTAGTTTTTGAAGGAGATAGAAAAAGAAGTGCAATCTAATTCCAAAATTTTTGGAAAAAATAAATTTAAAATATATAGACAAAATTTGACAAATCACAAGTTTGCATCATCTTCAAATTCCTCATGGTTTAGCCACTATAGGTGCCCGAAAGTGAAGATTTAGTTAGAAAAAATTATTTCAGTGTTCAGTTTGGCCAAAAATTGTAAACCAATATTGTGGGATCACCCCCTAGTGGGTTATTTATTTTTCCTAAGTCCTAGGTTTTTCCTACACTTTTATTAATCTTTCTTAGGTTAATAAAGTGAGTTTAATTAGTAGATGGGTTGTTGGATATATTTTTAGACTTCTTGGTGGTCACTCCCATGTTGGTCAGATTTTCCACCTCCACCCTCTTCCCAAGTCTATAAAAACTCACTATCTAACTTATATTTTCAATATTTTATGCAACTTCTCTTTGTGAGATCCTAATGCAATTATGTCATCTTGACATTTGTATATCTCTCATATTCTCTAGTTCGTAATTATATTTTCATTTATAGTAGAACAACTTATTTTTCTCTTTAAAAGTTTGTACTTATGTATTTGGTTTAGATTTCCAAAACCATCTATTTTATGTTTTCCCAATGTCACATGCAATAAATCCATAGGAAACTATTTTACTACCATAAGTGTAGCATCCCACCCCAAGATGTACCATAACTTAAAAAAATAATTTAATATTTTATGCAAGTTGTACAACACCTTTTCCAATAATATATAAATATGTGACTATATGAAGGCATGATCTAATATGATGTGACTATGAGAAACTTGGGAGAATAGAAGTTGGTGGGGTAGAGATCATGAGGCTATAAGGAACGGTAGATGGTTGAGTGAGTATCTTAATAGATAAAGATAGGGTTGAAGAGGAAATAATAGACATAGATGCTCTTGATGGATTAATAGAAGATTTAAAATAATAGGATGAATGTACATTTGCATGCATAATGTGGCCAATGCTTTGTAACACAATAAGGCCAAAGTCATATCAATATTAATTACTCAAAACATCTATAAACTCTAAAGAATTAGGGATCCAATTATGGTTAGATGCATGTTTGACTTCATGTATCTAAGCAACTATCTTCATACATTGTTGCATATCTAATTGGGTTGCTTGGTCAAATTTATTAGTTGCAAGAAAGAAATCAACATTCTTCTACGTAATGGTAGGGAGTGAAAGAATCTAAGACATTATGGGATTGTGATGAGTGCTATGATGAAGAGCATAGGTAAGGGAATATGAAGCTTAGTTCTTATGAGTGAGAGGGGCATGTTCTAGGAACTTATAGACTATATGAATGATAGGGTGATTAGAGAAACCTATGATATGGGAAGACTAGGTTGAATGGATGGGTATCTAAGGATAATTCCAAAGGGTGTTGGGATGCACTTAGGGATGTTGTAAAATCCTAATGGAGTGGATATTCTATAGGGAATGATAAATTAAGGCTAGGTGTGATGAGAATTAGTCTTGGGAAAGGGGAATAGGTTGTGTTGGGGGAAACTAAGGCTAGGAAATGACTATGAAAGGGATGAAACTAGGTATGGTTGATGAAGGGTTATGGGTTGGGAACATGGGATTCTGTAGATAGGTGGGATGCATGGGTTAATGGGGTGTTAAATTGGATCAAGAGATTAAAAAAAAAATGATGAAAAATAGAGCCTAAGGTTTTGGAGAAAATAATATAAGATGATGAAGCTCTAACAAGAATGATGAATTGATGAAAATAAAAGTCATGAAATTACTAGTCTACACATAGGGATATCAAAAATTGAGCATGTAAGAATATCAAGTTCTCCAAATAAAGGATATAAAAGAATTCTAACTATTGATAAAATTGGAAGAAATATATTAACTAACAATTATATCCTTTTAAGTATTTTAACTAGTATACAAATTACAAATTTAGTAATAGATCCCTATTCTAAACTATATTAGAATTTTCAAAAGAGATGAAAATTGTGAACATGTAAATTGAAATGCTTATAACAAAAAAATAGAAATGAAGCACATGCAGTTGACAAAACTTAAAGCTAGGACTAGAAATGATTAAAACCTCTTATTGGTAAAATTTGGAGGTTATTTGATGATAATTATAAAAGTGGGGCATTTTTGTTGTACTAGAGTTGCACTACTACTATGTTAGAAAGTTTCATTGAGAACAAGGTGTAGATTATAACTCTAAACATATCTTCAATTCTCTATGGGCATTCATCCTTAATTATTGACCCAATTTTTTCTTGCAAAAAACTCACATTCACTCTTGATTAGGAGATATTAAAATTTGAGCTAGAGGGATAAAGAAAAATAGTTGTGTTGTTTAGGAGAAGTTACCTTAGTCAATCCCTTATCGAGTTATATATATCAACTTCCTTTTAAAACCATTAATATGGAAATAATAAGTGTGTGTAAGTTCCTAGTGTTGGTGATCGTGATGTGCACAATAATGGTGTAAACAATCTAACCCTAGGAGGTAAATATGACACTTGTGGTGTGTGGTTGTGGTGGAGAAAAAAAGGAGATCAAAATGAGATCATAAAGGGACAAACAAGGAGGGTAAAATGCTTAATATTTGGTAAGGGTTTCAATGATATGAATATAAAAATTTAGGGAATGGACACAAGGGTTCTAGAGGCTCATAGGTGAAGGAAATAGAGGGAATAGAGCATGAAAATGGGAAGGAAATCTAAAAGGATTATATGGCTCAAAATATCAAAGGGAAATTCATAAATTCATATGTTCTTTCCTTAGTTTTTTGCTCACTTCCCTTGATGAAGTACCTATAATTTTCCTTATGGAGATGGAAAGAGGAAACTAATTTTTCACATTGATACATTATGAGTGAAAAGTGGGAAAATTATGTATATATACAAGTCTATACTATATTTTTAGGTGTGTGACCAATAAAAACATAGTAAGAATTAGGGAAACACATAGTAGGGAAACTTTCACATGCAAATTCAACAAGGTCATTTGTGCCCTAGAGCTAGGTGACATCTCATGATAGATGTCTCAACTTTCAAGAGGTTGTTCGGGATGATTAACTAAGGTTTAGGTTGCTTACAATGTTAATAAGTGATCATAGGGATGGTTAGAAACATGTGTAAATGATCCTAAAACATACTAGGGAGATGTGCTCTAAAATAAGTGCAAAAACATATTGTGGAGATTGCTATGTATTTAATTTCCTTCATTACAACTACAAACAAACCAAAACTACACATGTGAGATTGAACTTGGATAGAGCATAAATCATTTATTAGTCTATCAAAATTCATGATTTTGATTGTAATATTAACAATTAAAAATAAATAATCAAGCGTAAATTATAACAAAATATATTTTATTACATATAAATATAAATGTCACAACCCTTTAAATTATCAATTTTAATAATTTAAGTTTGTATAATATATTTTAAAACTCAAATCAATAAATTAAGATAATCTAACTATTATTATTTTATTATTTTATTTACTCTATCTTTATTTTTTATTTTATTTTTTCAATTATATACAACTAATAACTAATATGCCTATAAAACTAGGCCATAAAAAGTAAAGCCAATTAAAGAATAACAACTTTATTGAAAATAAAGTTAAATCCTATTGAATAGAAATCCAATGACCTCGCTGAAATCTAACCATAAAAGTGCTTAAGTATATATTATAATAATTAAAGTATACATGTGATTTACATAGGAGGACAAAACAAATTACAATGCAATGGGAATAAGTAATGCTCAAGTCTATAAAAAAAAAAAAAATTATTTTTATTTTTTAATAAACATAAACATAGAAGTAATGCTCAAGTCCTAGAAACATTATTTTTATTTTTTATTTTTATTAGGATAAAACATAATAAAAATATTTATAGTTACCATCATAATATCTTATTAAAATATTTTATTATTAGATATGTTCATTCATCAAAAATATATTATATTTAAAAAGATAGAGTATTTTATTATTGAATATATTTTGAAGTTTGAAATTTGTACAATATATTTTAATTTTAAATATAATAAATAATAAATATTTTATTATTAGATGTGTTTTTTTGAATTTATGTATAGATTTAAAATTTGTATAATATATTTTAATTTTGAATATTATAATCTACAAGATGAATCTTTTTAAATTTCATTAGAATAGGTTACAAACTTACAACTGTTGTCCAAATTTATTTATTATATTTAAAATTAAAATATATTATATATTGTGATTAACCATCAATAATTTTTAATTATTAGACATTTATTTAATATATATTTAATTACAAATTGTGTATTACATATTTTAAATCTAAGTATTATAAAAATGATAAGAATATTTTATTATTAAATATGTTCCTTCAAATATATTTTCATGTCTAATATTTATATGATATATTAGAGTTTTAAATAGTTTATTCAAGAATATTTTAAGGTTTAAGATTTGTATAATATATTTTAGTTCTAAGTATTGTGAAAACAATATTATTATTTAATATATATTCATTTAAACATATTTTCAGATTTAAGATTTGTATAATGTGGCTCTCGGAAAATTCACTGCCAGGAATTCACCGAGGGAAAATTCATCGTCAGCAATTCACCATGGGAAAATATTAATGCGGTTGATTGTCGTGGTGAATTGCTGGTGGTGAATTTTCCGTATAATATATTTCAGCTCTAAATACTGCTAATATAATATTATTAAAAAGATTTATTTAAACATATCTTCAGATTTAAGATTTGTATAATACATTTCAACTCTTAAACACTGTAAAATTAACAAGATTATTTAATGATTAGACAAATTCATTCAAACATATCTTCAGATCTAAGATATGTATAATATATTTCAACTTTAAATATTGTCAAAATGATAAGAATATTTTATCATTAGATATGATCATTTAAACATATCTTCAGATTTAAAATTTATTTAATATATTTCAACTAATATAAATGATAAAAAATATTTTATTATCAAACATATTTGTACAATAGTTGGAATCCCTGATAAATGATAAAAATATTTTATTATTAAACATATTTGTACAATAATTTGAATGCCTCTCCCCTAGTCTCCATACCAGAAGCTCAGTATTTAGGGATGTAAGCATTTCTGGAATGAAGACAATTGAAAATAACAAAACCAACATGGGCATCTGTAAAAGCTTGAAATAAACTCTGAACTATCAAATCAAACATAAAGAATAGTGTTTATTCTGAATTGTTTCAGTAGCAAGTAGCAAATGGAAATCAAAGGTAAAAATCAAACTACATTTCAATAACCTTACAAATGGCTGTAGGCTTTCAGAAGGGTACAAAAAACCAGAATTTTCTGCCAGACAGAGAACAAAGCAATTGACAATTACAAACGTAATACCTAGTTCAGTGTTCCGTGTGCAAGCCCTTGTACAACAATTTGTCTCTTTCATTTTATTTTTCGCAGGTAAACAGTAGGCAAATACACTGTGTGAAGAAAAAGATAAAACAGCAGAGAGGAAAAAGAATGGATCAGCAGAAAAGACTCTTCAATATCTCTTATTTTTCATGGTAGCAGTAGTACATGGTTTCAGGCAAATTCATCGTCAATAATGGCAGTAGTACACGGTTTCAGGCAAATTCACTGTCAATAATTCATTGTCATGAATTCACCATCAGCAATTCATGCCGCAGATAATTCATCACATTCAAAATGTTTTCATTTTTATTATCATAAATCAAATTTTCTAATTGTATCTGCCAGGAATTATCCAATTGTTGGTGGTAAATTTTCCAAGAAATGAATTTGTATGGGATGAATTGTTTGGCGGTTAATTTCTTATGGTGAATTTTCCTAGAGCCGTAGTACACATATATAGATTATATAGATACAAACAACTTCAATAAATCTTATAATAGTGTTAATTGGATTGATAGCTAATTGTAGCTATTTGACAGCAAATTAGAGAAGATTAGACACGTCTACTGCTCTTTATTGGCATGCTGATGACACGTACAGTTCTGTTAAACTGTTGGAGTGTTATATTCCAATATTGAATTCATTTGATTTTTCATGGAAATAAAAATTTAGAAAGCTAATAAAGTATATGTTTACCAGTGAGTGTGTTTTAGAAAATTGACATTTTTAAGCATTCAACATATTCTCTTAGTTATATCAAACAAATTGTCAAGATTTTAAAGAAAACATAAAATAGTGATTTGTGATATTTTTTCTGAAGATTCAATTTACAGTTTTTCTAAAATTTTAAAATAATTACTTCTATAATTTTTGGCTTGTTTTCATCCCTTTTTAAAATAATTCTATTATTTGATAATGAGTGATATTTTACTTCAATAAATAACTTTTACAAGCAATTAAATCTTTCCAAAATTTATTGGAATTATATTATTAACTCCAATATCTAGTGCACTAATATTTTTTATTAATTTTTATTAAGAATTTTATTGATTATTGATTTTTAATTGATACTAATAGAAATTTAGACTTGTACTTTCTTGTAATATTTTTCTTTTTGTCTATTCATCAAAATTGATTTATTCTTTTGTTCAAACAACATTATCAATGCAAAGTGCATAGTATTTTTTGACCTAGTTTGCTATTTTCCCATGTCTCGAATAGAAGTCTATTTTTTTGTAATGGACCTATCTTGCTTACAAAATAAATAAAAAATTAATATTAAAAAATGATATTATATATTATACATTTTCGAAAGCTAAGTATAAGTGTTGCTTACATGTAGAATTTTGTCTCTAGGTGATTCTATTTGACCTTAAGATGTGACACAAAGTTAATTAATTTGAATTAAAAATGCAATATGTAGATAGGTGAAGAAAATGTTTTCATAGAAGCACCACATAAGTGAGTTTGATTAAAAATCATTCGATTAAAGAGGTTTTTATCAAATCAATCCTAGATAAAAGGGGATTGGATCAAACCCCTAATTTGATTGATAAAGGGACATGGTTCAAATCAAGAATTTTGCCAAGAGGCTAGTATTGCTAGCTAGTCAATGAACAAATCTTGTTCTGCTCCATGTTTTCTTTAAGTACACAATATCTATCTTGTCTTACATACCAAATTATTTGTGTGCAAGGATTTCTTTTGTTTAGTTTGTAGGCAAAAGTGCCAAAATAGTTAGTCATCCTCTTTTTTATGCAAAACTCTGAGGGTCTTTGATCAAAGATGTTTTGACTAAAGGTACTTCAATTGAAAAAAGTCTCATCACAACATGCCATGTGTGTGGTGACTAGTTTCAATAAAAATGGTTCTTGTT